>ONZH01004307.1:0-20649 GCA_900303285.1 Rhinella marina
CGCCAGCATCCTCCTCCTCTTCCACAGCCACCTCCACGTCGTCCTCCTCCTCATCCTCCTCCTCCTGCAACTGCCACCGTGAAGCAGACAAAAGTGTGGTCTGACTGTGTAGCTCCGTTGCGTCTCCTTCTACCCCCGTCTCCTCTGCGTGCAATGCGTTCTCCCTTATTGCGATGAGGGATTCTTTAAGGACGCCTAGGAGCGGGATGGTTACGCTCACTATAGCGTCCTCGCTGCTGACCTTCTTGGTGGACTCCTCAAAGATACGCAGTACATCGCATATGTCTGCCATCCATGGCCACTCGTGGTTGGCAAACTGAGGGAGCTGAGTTGGAGGCACGCGTGGATTCATAATCTGGTACTCCATCAATGCTCTCTGCTGCTCACACACCCTGGCCAACATGGAATAGGTGGAATTCCAGCGAGTCGGCAGGTCGCACAACAGCCGATGTTCAGGCAAATGGAGGCGTTGCTGGAGTTTTTTTAAGCTAGCAGCAGCTACAGTTGACTTCCGAAAGTGAGCGCACAAGCGCCGCACTTTCACCAGTAGCTCTGCCAGGTTGGGGTAAGTCTTTAGAAATTTTTGGACTACCAGATTAAAAACGTGGGCCAGGCATGGTACGTGATTGAGTTCGGCAAGCTCCAGAGCCGCCACCAGGTTACGGCCGTTATCGCACACGACCATGCCTGGTCCTAGCTGCAGCGGCGACAGCCACATCTCCGTCTGCTGCAATATGGCGTCCCTCACTTCTGGGGCGCTGTGCTTCCTGTCGCCCAAGCTGATGAGCTTTAGCACCGCCTGCTGACGTCTCCCCGCGCCAGTGCTGCAACGCTTCCAGCTAGCGGCTGAGGGAGATGTTAAGGCACAGGAGGAGGAGGAGGAGGAGGAGGAGGGGGGTTTATCAGAACCCATGCTGGCAATCTTGGGCGGGGGTGGTAGGTAGGCCGTCTCTGTTTGCGACCCCGTCCCCGCTTCCACTACATTCACCCAGTGTGCCGTCAAAGAGATGTAGCGTCCCTGGCCGCAAGCGCTTGTCCACGAGTCGGTGGTCAAGTGGACCTTTGCGCTGACTGCGTACCTCAGGGCCCGCCTGATGTTACGCGACACGTGCTGGTGCAGGGCGGGGACGGCACTCCGGGAAAAGTAGTGGCGGCTGGGGACGGAATAGCGAGGTGCGGCAGCCGCCATCAGGTCGCGGAAGGCCTGCGTCTCCACAAGCCTAAACGGCAACATCTCCAGGGCCAGCAGTTTGGAGATGTGGCAGTTTAAGGCTTGGGCTTGGGGGTGACTCGAGGCGTACTTCCGCCTGCGGTCGAACGCCTGCGAGATGGACAGTTGTTGGGACGAGGAGTGTGAAGGTGCAGGCGAAGAGGCGGGGGAAGGGGAGGCTGAAGGAGAAGGCCCCAAAGTAGCCGAGGCAGAGGCAGATGTGGAGGTGTCCTGGCTGGAGGTCTGGACCGCAGTGGCAGCACACAACAAAGGGGAAGAGGCAGTGGCAGCAGGACCGGGCGCAGTTTGTATTGCGTTTGCTCTCTCCCACTCAGCCCAGTGCTTGACTTCCAAGTGACGCCGCATGCCTGAGGTGGTCAGATTGCTCTTCTCAGAGCCCCTACTCAGTTTTGAGTGGCAGAGTGTGCAAACCGCGCTCAGTTTGTCATCCGCACAAACATTAAAAAATCTCCACACCACAGAAGTACGAGGCCTCGATGGGGGAGCTTCGCGCGACTGCCCGCTGCCGGGAACAGCTTCGGCCGTGCTGGCTGTGGCCTCACTACTCTGTCTGGACTGTCCTCTGCCTCTGGACATCCCTCTGCCTGTGGACATCCCTCTGCCTCTGGACATCCCTCTGCCTCTGCCTGGACATCCCTCTGCCTGTGGACATCCCTCTGCCTGTGGACATTCCTCTGCCTCTTGCTGCCTTTTTCGGTGCTGCGCAGACCACCACCTCTCCACTGCTTTCCCCGCTGGACATCACCCCTGGCCAAGTGGGGTCGGTCATTTCGTCATCCACCACCTCCTCTTCCTCACTCTGCTCCTCCTCCTGCCCACTGGACATTCCAACAGCCTCCCTTGATGGCAACTGCGTCTCATCATCATCATCGCTCATGATAACAGATGCTGGTTCAGGGTCCACATCAGCAGGAGATGGCGAAAACTCAAGTGTTTGGGCATCACTACAAACAAATTCCTCTGCTAGCTCCTGGGATTCTTCCGGCACATCTGAAAAAGGACCCGAAAAGAGCTCCTGGGAGGGGTCAAGGGTGGGATGACTCTGTTGGCCAGGTGTGGAGGAAGGAGGGTCAGAGTGAGACTGTGTGGATGACTGGCTGGTGGACAACTGTGTGGAAGCGCTATCGGCTATCCATTGCACCACCTGTTCAACCTGCTCAGGCCTCAACAGCGGTGTAACTCGCCCCCTGCTTAACTGTCCCATAAAGGCAGGGATTCTGGATAAGTGGGATCCTGGCTGACCCTCACCAGCACGCATTGTATCCCCACTGGCTTCAACAAGGCCACCAACAGCATTTCCGCGCCCCCGTCCTCGTCCACGTCCGATTCCGCTAGCCCCCCTCCGCATTTTATTTTTTTTTTGGTTGCAAATACAATATTTGGGTATATAATTAGGTATGTGAAATAATTTAGCAAGAGAACGCACAGTACAGTGGCCAATTAAATGGCCTAGATATTGTATATTTCAAGGTACACAGCCGTGTAGTAACTGAACAGACGGTGGGTATTTACACCAGGTATGTGAAATAATTTAGCAAGAGAACGCACAGTACAGTGGCCAATTAAAAGGCCTAGATATTGTATATTTCAAGGTACACAGCCGTGTAGTAACTGAACAGACGGTGGGTATTTACACCAGGTATGTGAAATAATTTAGCAAGAGAACGCACAGTACAGTGGCCTATTAAAAGGCCTAGATATTGTATATTTCAAGGTACACAGCCGTGTAGTAACTGAACAGACGGTGGGTATTTACACCAGGTATGTGAAATAATTTAGCAAGAGAACGCACAGTACAGTGGCCTATTAAAAGGCCTAGATATTGTATATTTCAAGGTACACAGCCGTGTAGTAACTGAACAGACGGTGGGTATTTACACCAGGTATGTGAAATAATTTAGCAAGAGAACGCACAGTACAGTGGCCAATTAAAAGGCCTAGATATTGTATATTTCAAGGTACACAGCCGTGTAGTAACTGAACAGACGGTGGGTATTTACACCAGGTATGTGAAATAATTTAGCAAGAGAACGCACAGTACAGTGGCCAATTAAAAGGCCTAGATATTGTATATTTCAAGGTACACAGCCGTGTAGTAACTGAACAGACGGTGGGTATTTACACCAGGTATGTGAAATAATTTAGCAAGAGAACGCACAGTACAGTGGCCAATTAAAAGGCCTAGATATTGTATATTTCAAGGTACACAGCCGTGTAGTAACTGAACAGACGGTGGGTATTTACACCAGGTATGTGAAATAATTTAGCAAGAGAACGCACAGTACAGTGGCCAATTAAAAGGCCTAGATATTGTATATTTCAAGGTACACAGCCGTGTAGTAACTGAACAGACGGTGGGTATTTACACCAGGTATGTGAAATAATTTAGCAAGAGAACGCACAGTACAGTGGCCAATTAAAAGGCCTAGATATTGTATATTTCAAGGTACACAGCCGTGTAGTAACTGAACAGACGGTGGGTATTTACACCAGGTATGTGAAATAATTTAGCAAGAGAACGCACAGTACAGTGGCCTATTAAAAGGCCTAGATATTGTATATTTCAAGGTACACAGCCGTGTAGTAACTGAACAGACGGTGGGTATTTACACCAGGTATGTGAAATAATTTAGCAAGAGAACGCACAGTACAGTGGCCTATTAAAAGGCCTAGATATTGTATATTTCAAGGTACACAGCCGTGTAGTAACTGAACAGACGGTGGGTATTTACACCAGGTATGTGAAATAATTTAGCAAGAGAACGCACAGTACAGTGGCCAATTAAAAGGCCTAGATATTGTATATTTCAAGGTACACAGCCGTGTAGTAACTGAACAGACGGTGGGTATTTACACCAGGTATGTGAAATAATTTAGCAAGAGAACGCACAGTACAGTGGCCTATTAAAAGGCCTAGATATTGTATATTTCAAGGTACACAGCCGTGTAGTAACTGAACAGACGGTGGGTATTTACACCAGGTATGTGAAATAATTTAGCAAGAGAACGCACAGTACAGTGGCCTATTAAAAGGCCTAGATATTGTATATTTCAAGGTACACAGCCGTGTAGTAACTGAACAGACGGTGGGTATTTACACCAGGTATGTGAAATAATTTAGCAAGAGAACGCACAGTACAGTGGCCTATTAAAAGGCCTAGATATTGTATATTTCAAGGTACACAGCCGTGTAGTAACTGAACAGACGGTGGGTATTTACACCAGGTATGTGAAATAATTTAGCAAGAGAACGCACAGTACAGTGGCCAATTAAATGGCCTAGATATTGTATATTTCAAGGTACACAGCCGTGTACTAACTGAACAGACGGTGGGTATTTACACCTGGTATACAAAAAGGGTATTGCAGGCACACAGAACCCAGAACACTAGAGCCAAATAAACTGTATTTAAAAAAATAAAATAAAATTCACAGCCGTATACTGCCAGATCAGATGGTGCATATACACACTAGTTATATAACAGGGTTTTTCAGCCAAAAAGAACGCTGAACAGTAGTGCCAAATATAGTTTGGTATGTAGCAGAGCACCTAATACACCACTAATGCCTCTCTCTGTCCCTACTCCAGCAGCTATCCCTGAATACGGCAGCCGTTCTCTGTAAAGTGTATCTTGTAGTAAAGCTATCACTGTAGTGCACTATAGTAGCCCTGATAAGGGCTTTTAATCACGCTCCTGCCTGTCCAACTGCTAAAACCTGTCTGTCCCTTCTCCAGCCTCTGTCCCTGACTAAGTTCACGCAGCATATGCGTACGAGCAGGAAGAGCTGAGTTTTTAATATTCGAGGTCACATGGTTTTTCCAGCCAATCCATGTAGACGCTGTTTTCGCGCTGCCAGCGTGCTCAGCGTGCCTGTCATATCCCCCCTGCATGTTGATTGGTGGAAAAAGAGCGCCAGGAAAGGTGGGAGGGGAAACGAATTCTAAGTGCGCCATCGCCGTTATACTCGATTGAAATCGAGTATGCCGAATAGCGTAGTATTAGATCGAATACCGGCTCGATCGAACACTACTCGCTCATCTCTAGTGTAGAGTAAAAAAATATACAAAAACCTCTTAATTGTACGTATTAACCAATAAAATGGGTGAACTAGAATTAGTAATGTGTGAGAAGGACTATGACATTGTGGGAATAACTGAGACATGGATGGATGGTAGCAATGACTGGGCAGTTACTCACAAGGTCAAAGTCTGTTTAGATAGTATTAGAGATGAGCGAATCAAAGTAGACGAAGTGGAATTCAATACGAATTTCAGGAAAAATTGGATTCTCACTGAAGCCGAATATCCTCGCGCTTGATGGTAATGAATCGCATTTTTTCCTAAAAGGGCTTCTGCACATGTTAGGACATAGAGCAAAGAACTCTTGGAATGAGGGATCACCCACAATGCCATGCATGCAGCCAATAAGCAGGCAGCCAGCCCCTGTGATGTCACAGACCTATAAATAACCTCAGCCATCTAGGATTTTGCCATTTTCCATTGTGCTTCATGCAGGAAGAGACGTCAGCAGGCGCTAGGGGCAATGCTAGGAAAAACTTAATTGTGCCGAATCAACAATTTACAAGTTCAGGGAAAGATTATTCAAGGTGTAGGGAAAGGATAGGGAGACATCATCTACACTATAAGAGGAGAACAAGGTACAATAGGAGAGTGTACAGCCTGGGTAATAGCATCGATTACTATTACACCTTGCTGAACTAATTGGGGATCCAAATAGCAGTTATACTGCTGCTTTTAGGTTGTTTGCACTATATGATACATCAGTAATTCCAGCAAACCTTGCCTATTATTGGAGTGCAATTTCTGTGTGATACAGTCATTTGCAGGGTGTATTAATAAGAAAGATATGTACGTCCTATTAGCCGTTCTGCATTGATTTTAAATTGTTTTACATTTTTGGTGGGGTGTATTAATAGGAAAAAAAGTAAAAAATATGTCATAATTGCCGTTCAGTGGTGAAGTTACATTGTACTACAGCCATTTATGAGGTGTATTAATAGGAAAGATACGTACGTCTAGAGATGAGCGAATCGATTCATCGATTCGTTGATTCGTATAGAATCTTGGAAATTTTTAGCTGCGAAGCGAATCCGAATATTAGGTGATTTGCTTTGGCTTTGTACGCATTCGCTACGTAGTTTGTCCTATCAATTATACCCTATTGCTACGTATAAGTTACTCTATACGCAGTTGCGTACAAATTCATTTCATTTGCGATGCAGACTCCTCCCTGGTAGCTCCGCCTCCTTCTCCAGCGCACGAGGAAGACGAGGCAACTCAGGAAATTAAAATGTCGACACAGCGATTTCCCTGACTGGGGAGGCATGGTGTAGGGCACCAACCCCTATGAGGAGAAGGAACCGGAGGAGATCTACGTCTCTCAACATGTCCGGAAGCCTAAGAAGTCGGGCACGGCGGAGGCGGCAGGAGTTCCTGCTCTGCCGCGGGAGGACTACTCCCTTTGGCAAAATTCAATGGATCCCGAGGCTGTCACCTGGAATGCCCTGACCCTCTGGGAATACTAAAAGCTGGTAGAGGAGTGGGTTGTGCAGGTTTTGCAGCACCCACGGTCCGGTGACCCTAAGCTGGAGCGCCGAAGGGGTACCGTTTTTTGGTTCAGCGTGGAACGGGGTGTAGGTTTTATCGGCAATGAGGAGACGGCGGAAGAATTATATGTAAACCGCCGTTCTGTAAAGCGGCCGTATCTTCCGCCCATCCGCCACAATCTCCACGCAGGGGATTACGTGGAGTATACCCCCATGAAGAGCCTCCAAGGCCCATTTGCTACTGGGGTGAAACTCCTTAAGCGACCAGCTACTCCTGCAGCGCCCCCGGAAGACTGGACTGAGGAGGCCCAGGCCGCAGAAGAGGCTCGGTGTTCCCATGAGACCAATGATGGAACTCTGCGATCTGAGGAGAAATCCCAAGTTCAGCTGGAACCCCTGATACCAGATTTGCCACCGCCGCCAATCCTTCATGTGGGACAGATGACCACCAACAGTTTTGTGTACCAGCCATCTGTGGTACAATACCAACTGCCATGGCAGGTGCAGGCCGCACAGTCCGCCGCTCGTGGAAGACCGTTACCAGAGCCCTTACAGCCGGAGATTCTGTCACCTTGTATGCCAGCGGGAGGATCTGGCCACTACAAGGTAATGGGCAAGGCCCAAGTTGCCACGGCCCTTGCCAGTGTGACCTGCCGCAGCCAGTGTCGCTTTCATGAGGCAGGAGCGCCCTCTCATGTCTTTTAGCTCCAGCAGCAGTGAAGAGGACCTGCTGGCCTAAGGATCCTGCAGCTTTTATGGGAGCCACAACGTGGACTTAACTTGAAGGGTGAGCACTAGTTGGCGTGGTTTTTTTTTTGTTGTTGCCCTGCGTTTGTCCACACCCAGATGGACATGGATTGCCAGGACTCCCCCCATCAAAAAAAAAAGTTTTAACCAAGTTGCGCATACGTGCGCCTCATCCTTTTTTTCCCCCTTTTCAGGTTATTGGGGAGCCCCTTGAAAGAGGGTTTTTTAAGGAACCTTTGCTGCTATTTTTTTACCCATTTGGATTACAATTTTACCTATGTGGATTACAAATTGCAACTGCATTTGGGACTCTGCTCCAGTTCTATGACAAGCGTCAGAAGAAAAGAGACTTAAACGTGTCCGTGAGCATACTAGGTAGGTGATATTTAAAATGTTTACATTATACATATAATGTACTTGCACTATATTGTTTGTACTGGATTGTTTGCACTAATGTTTTTACCTTTCAGCAACATTTTCAAGTATGTTGCCCATTGTGTGTATTTCTTTACAGGTACCGCAATGGGTCCTCATATTCACTTTATAGTATTGTGGATGATTGTACTATGCCCATAGCCGGATAGACATCACCTTACTTGTTCTACCTCTTGCCCGGGGTCCGCAAGGTGTCGAAACGATGGCGCAAGCCTCGGATCATCTGCTGGATCACCTCCTTTTTATGCTGGTTCGGGTGGCGGTGTGTGCCATCGTAAATCATAATCCTGGCGGTCCATCAGCCGGACTATGTATTTCAGCTGTGCAGCAGAGCTAAATGATGAGGATCGTCTGGATGCAATTTTCGAATATTCGCTCTGCCTCTGAGGAGTGCACGCCACGGCCTCTCGTACGTGCCTGCGTATTACGTAATCGCTTAGACAATAGTACGCTGAGGATTCGTACGTCTTCTAAGAAGTTGCGTACATTTCTTAACCCCTTCACCCCCGGAGCTTTTTTCGGTTCTGCATTTTCGTTTTGCGCTCCCTGCCTTCAAACAGCCATAACTCTTTTATTTTTCTGTTCACATAGCTGTATGAGGGCTTGTTTTTTGCGGGACAAGTTGTACTTTCCAACGCCACCATTTAATATTGCATACGGTGTAGTGGGAAGCGGGAAAAAAATTCCAAACCGGGTGAAATTGCAAAGAAAACGCTATTCTGCTACAGTTCTACGGGTTTCTTATTTACAGCGTTCGATGTGCATTAAAACTGATCCATTACTTTCATTCTACTGGTCAGTACGAATCCGGCAATACCTAATATGTATAGTTTTTCCTGCGTTTTCATAGTGATAAAATAATTAGAAAGTTGCCCTTTTTTTTTTTTTTTCCTTGTCAAATCTTGACCCCTATAACTTTTTGGTATTTATGTGTACAGAGCTGTATGGGGGCTCATTTTTTGCGGGACGATCTGAAGTTTTTATGATACCATTCTGGGGTGTGTATGACTTTTTGATCACTTTTTATTTATTTTTTTTTTTAGAAAAAAAAAGCGACAAAAAACGGCAAATCGCCATTTGGACGCTTTTTTTCCGCCACACAATTCGCCGTATTGGAATTTTTTTTTATATTTTAAAAGTACGGGCGTTTTCGGTCACGATGATACCCATGATGTCTATATTTATTGTTATTTAGGTATTTATTTTTACTTATACGGAAAGGGGGTGATTTGAACTTTTACATCTTTTTTATTTTTTATATATTTTTTAACTTTTTTTTTAAATTTTTTTTTTACTATTAGAAAGCTCAAATATGGGCTTATATATTGTGGCTTTTTTTTTTTCTTTATGAGCAATTCTGGGTTTTATAGACTCAGAAATCCATGAATTGCTCATTTCTTATCCTGGCCTGCCATCTAGTGGCCAGAATAAGAATTGCACTTTGAAAACTGTAATCCTCACCAGCGAGGATTACAGTTTTCATATGGTGTACAGACACCCCGATTGGCCACACGGGGTGTCTGTACACCACCCGGAAGCGAACGCTTCCGGGTTTAGACGCAACTAGATGCCGTGATCACGTGTGATCACGGCATCTAGTCAACCCGGAAGACGCCGCCGATGTAGTAGGTAGCGGCAAGTCTCTGCTGTTAGAAACAGCAGAGACTTGCCGGCCATGACGCCCGGCGCACCCGCGAGCGGGCGCCATGTGCCCGCATCGCCCCAGCGCCGTACATGTACGGCACTGGGGTGAAGGGGTTAAATGTACGTTCGTTATTAGTGCGCGAATGTTCGCTAATAGCACATAATAACGTATATTTTGTACGCAAATACAACAAATCTATTCGTCGAATATACGAATCTTAGGAAAACTTCGGCGAATGTTCGGCGAATAATTTTTTGAATGATTCGCTCATCTCTACGTACGTCCCATTAGCCGTTCTGAGGTGAATTGTAATTGTTATATTTTGATTTTTGAGGTGTATTAATAGGAAAAAGAATATGTCTTAATTGCCGTTCTGCGGTAAAGTTACATTGCACTACAGCCATTTGAAGGGAAATAAACCTACTTCCTATTATCCGTTCTGCTGTGAATTGTGAATGTTATATTTTTTTCTGATTAATAAACTAACCCCCCCCTAAAAAAAAAAAATATGTCTTAAATGCCATTTAGCAAGAAGTAAAATTGTACTACAAATTTAAAAATGTAAATAGTGGCTCGCCACCTGGTGTTAAATGGTTCAATTCTATTTATTCTATTTTCTATTTTATCTTTATATAATTCTATTTTCTCATTCTATTTTCTCTTTATATAATTATTTTACGGCTGTGGGTAAGCCAGTGATTGAAGCACCTTGAACCATTTAACACCAGGTGGTGAGCCACTATTTACTTTTTTAAATTCTTATTTTTCCAGTACCCATTAGTAGAGCTCCCACATTGGCAACAATGGACATCTGGAATTGCATTGAAAATAAATGCAAGAATGCAGACAGTTTCAAATTTAAAGTAAATATTAATACTGATATGTTAGATACACCACTCAGATCTAGCGATGACATCTTTAGAGAATTGGAGAAACTATTACACAAACAGTTGAGACAAAAATGGGAGATTAAATCCCTAAACCAATATCTAGATAGTGGGATTATACCAAAAGGCCTTATGCTGGCAAAAGAACCAGCTCAAGACTTGTATAGTGAAGAATTTACAACACAACTATTACAGGAAATAATTATCCAAGTAAATAATTTAAAGGAAACAATAGATACCCTACCACAGGACGAAAACTACAGAAAATGGCAGGAGAGAATTTGTAGAAGCTTGGACACATTAGAAAGGGAGATCATTAGTAAAAAAAAAAGAAACACACTGAAGAAATAAATAGCAAAACTCCAAATAGAAATACAAAGACTCCATACAGAGAGTACCGCTGAACAAAGACTACTAGCGACGACCTCCCATACAATACCCACTTCTAACAGATTTGAACCGCTAGCGGAACCCCTTTTTTTAGATTAAACTCCTCCACACCACAGAATAAGGACACATCGGAAATCTCCACAGCCATTAGAACAAAGACACAGGAGATCACTATCACCAAAACACAACTACAATCTGAGACACCGTTACAATCACAACAAGGAGACACCACTGAGACACAAGACGTATCACAATCAAACTCACTACTTGAAATACCCACATCAACAACAAGAACAACAAAAAGAATATCACAGAACCAGACCACAAACACGGTCACTTTAGTACAGAAAAAGATACGAAGAGGACAGCGAAAGACCCACCAGAACAGATCACTACAGAGCACGAAAGTAGAAAACACCATAATATATGTAAGTAACACTCAACTCACGGAAGCACAATCAAGCTTATTAAACAAAGGCCTAAAATTCGCCCCAACCAATAAACTTGACAAGTTCAATACATACATTGGGATAGAAAAATTCATAAGAAAAAAATGTCTGAAAAAATATTACATAAAAAATCCAATACTTCAAGAAACAGAAAATACTTCCATTTATGTACACACCGATTTAAAAGAAAAATCAAGAAAATTTCCCAGACAAGAAATTAGCCAAGAAATTCCTCCTTTCGTAAAAATGAGGAATTAGACATTAGGAAAACAAAAATACGTCAGACAAAAAACAATTTAAACAAAAAAGAAATAAACGCAATTAAGGAATTACAAACTAATGATTATATTACAATCCGCCTAGCGGACAAAGGAGGGGCAAATGTTATTCTAAACACACAGGATTATGACAATGAATGTCAAAAACAATTAATGGACAATCTTACTTATAAAAAAATCAATACTGATCCAACTGAAGCATTTCAAAAATAATTAATTGACTATTGCAACATCGGTTTAAAAGAGGGTATTATACTAGAAAGAGAGTTGAAGTATATTACCTCTACACAAAAAAGACTCCCAGTCTTTTATTGCCTACCGAAAATACATAAAAATGTAACACATTCCCCAGGAAGACCAATAATCTCAGGTATCGGATGCATCTCCTCCAATTTATCTCAGTCAAAAATACTTTATCATATATCAAAGATACTACAGACATAATTTCCACATTAGAAGCTACATTTCAAAACTCATTGGCTTTTAGGCACGATAAATGTAAATTCTCTGTACACTATCATAGACCATAACCAAGGTATAAATGCAGTTAGAAATCATCTCACGGATAATAGTACACTTCATGAAAAACAGATACAATTCATTATAGACGGGATACAATACATCCTAACACATAGCTAGTTTAACTCTGATTACTACATTCAACAACGTGGGACTGCCATGGGTACCAGATTTTTCCCCAGCTATGCGAATATCTTTTTAGTGCAATGGGAACGAGAGATCATTCAACCCAAGCTGGGGTCTGGTCCTATGTTATATTGACAATATCATTTTCATTTAGCAAGACACCAAAGAACAGTTACTAACGTTTCTAGAAGACATTAACATCAATAATTACAATTTAACCTTCACCAGTAACGTCAGTAACACACAAATTGAATTTCTTGACCTATGTATCAGAATACAAGAAGACATATTAATATGTAACACTTATCAAAAAACAGTAATGAGAAATAGCTACATTCGTTACAATAGTTGCCATTTACCCAGATGGCTCATAAACATTCCCACGAGCCAATTTAGAAGACTGAAGTGGAACTGCACATTAATCGAAAAATTCGAAGATGAGGCAGAAGCTTTAAGAGAACCATTCATCAAAAAAGATTATCCAAAAGATGCTTTAGAGGTATCATTGAACAAAGTTAGGGTTATGGATAGGGAGAAATTCTTCCAACCAACCACAAGAAAGAAAGAACAGGAAGACACATTGAGAATAATATTGCCATTCAATACACAATACAGAAGTATAGAAAATATTGTCAAAAAACATTGACACTTTCTCATTAAAGACAAAACAATCGGTCCCTTATTACCTAAAATACCATCTATTACATACACTAAAGCACCGAATTAGGAATTTAGGTTGCTCCATCAATCAGAAAACGTACCATAAATAAAAAACTAATTGGCTCACTTTGAAAGGATTCTTCCGATGTGGGAAATGCAATAATTGTAGATTAACCAAATTTCCTAGGAAAATTACATAGGCAACATCAACCACTAATTCAAACTCACAAACCATAGACGAATGTTTAACTTGCAATTCCTCTCACATCATTTACCTTTTGCAATGTCCATGCAACAAACAATATATCAGCAGAACCAAAAGACCATTAAATAAACATGTAGCATAACATATTAACAATATCAAGAAAGGTTATGACCAACATTCAGTATCTAAACATTTTAAAGAACACCATAATCAAGACCCCTCAGGACTTATCTTTATGGCCATAGACAAAGTCCCCAAACAATGGAGGGGAGGAAATCACATAACAAGAATTTCCAGATTAGAATCAAGAAGGATATTTGAATTCGATCCTATGATCCTCACTGGTATGAACGCTGAGATGGAGATCTTTGGTTTCTCGTAGATTCGGGTTGGGTGCCCTTCAGGGACGGGACATCGAGGTCAGGCTGTTCCTACCAGCACCTCGATCTCCCCTCCTTGGGAGGCCGCACCCCTCAATCATCCTCCAATAAAAGTATGAAAAAGACAGAATAAAGTCGGCATATTAACAAATATATTTCAAAAACATATTAAAAAACATGCAATAAAAACAAAAACATACTAAATAGACATAAATATTATACTTACATAGTAATACCATATAGATACGGTGGAAGAAGACCATAGAAAACAATGAAGGTTCATGAATAGATCACGGGAACATATCTTTAGAGTAAAAAAAAAAGGACCATAGGAAACAATGTAACATAAGGTTGTCAGCAAACTCTCTAACAGGCTCCCTAGGATAATTTTGTCAATTTTATTCATTTTATACTCTCATTTTATATTCTGTTTTTTAGATCAACAATAACATATTAGTAACTTTCAAAGAGAATAGACCAATTATGTGTATATACATATCCGAAGTGGGTCACAATTGTGAAGTGGTACGAAATTTATTGGATTATTTAAAAAATTTTTGTAATAATAAAACTGAAAAGTGGGGCGTGCAAAATTATTCGGCTACCTTGCATTAATACTTTGTTGCACCACCTTTTGCTGCAATTACAGCTGCAAGTTGCTTGGGGTATGTCTCTATCATTTTTGCACATCTAGAGACTGAAATTCTTGCCCATTCTTCCTTGCAAAACAGCTCGAGCTCTTTGAGGTTGGATGGAGAGCATTTGTGAACAGCAGTTTTCAGCTCTTTCCACATATTCTCAATTGGATTCAGGTCTGGACTTTGACTTGGCCATTCTAAGACCTGGATACGTTTATTTTTGAACCATTCCATTGTAGATTTTGCTTTATGTTTGGGATCATTGTCTTGTTGGAAGATAAATCTCCGTCCTAGTCTCAGGTCTTTTGCAGACTCCAACAGGTTTTCATCCAGAATGGTCCTGTATTTGGCTCCATCCATCTTCCCATCAATTTTAACCATCTTCCCTGTCCCTGCTGATGAAAAGCAGGCCCAAACCATGATGCTGCCACCACCATGTTTGACAGTGGGGATGGTGTGTTCAGGGTGATGAGCTGTGTTGCTTTTACACCAAACATATTGTTTTGCATTGTTTCAAAAAAGTTCGATTTTGGTCTGACCAGAGCACCTTCTTCCACTTGTTTGGTGTGTCTCCCAGGTGGCTTGTGGCAAACTGTAAACAAGACTTTTTATGGATATCTTTGAGAAATGGCTTTCTTCTTGCCACTCTTCCATAAAGGCCAGATTTGTGAAGTGTTCAACTGATTGTTGTCCTATGGACAGACTCTCCCACCTCAGGTGTAGATCTCTGCAGTTTATCCAGAGTGATCATCTTGGCTGCATCTCTGATCAGTCTTCTCCTTGTTTGAGATGAAAGTTTAGAGGGACGGCCGGGTCTTGGTAGATTTGCAGTGGTCTGATACTCCTTCCATTTCAATATGATCGCTTGCACAGTGCTCCTTGGGATCTTTAAAGCTTGGTAAATCTTTTGGTATCCAAATCCAGCTTTAATCTTCTCCACAACAGTATCACGGACCTACCTGGTGTGTTCATTGGTCTTCATGATGCTCTCTGTGCTTTAACCCCTTAATGACCAGGCCATTTTGCACCTTCGTGACCAGACTTATTTTTGAAAATCTGACATGTATCACTCTATGTAGTGATAACTTTGAAACACTTTTACTTATCCAAGCCATTCTGAGATTGTTTTCTCGTGACACATTGTACTTCATGACAGTCATAAATTTGAGTCAATATATGATACCTTTATTTATGAAAAAATCCCAACTTTACAAAAAATTGTGAAAAATTGACAATTTTCAAAATTTCAATTTGTCTGCTTTTAAAATTGAAAGTGATATCTCATAAAATATTTATTATTTAACATTCCCCATATGTCTACTTTATGTTTGCATCATTTTGTAAATGTCATTTTATTTTTTTGGGACGTTAGAAGGCTTAGAATTTTAGAGGCAATTCTTAAATTTTTTAAGAAAATTTCCAAAACCCACTTTTTAAGGACCAGTTCAGGTCTGAAGTCACTTTGTGGGGCTTACATAGTAGAACCCCCCCATAAATGATCCCATTTTGGAAACTACACCCCTCAAGTTACTTAACACCGATTTTATAAGCTTTGTTAACCCTTTAGGTATTCCACAAGAATTAAAGGAAAATGGAAATGAAATTTCTAAATTTCACTTTTTTGGCAGATTTATCATTTTAGTCCATTTTTTCTTTAACACATCTAAGGTTAACAGCCAAACAAAACTCAAATATTTATTACCCTGATTCTGCGGTTTACAGAAACACCCCACATGTGGTGGTAAACTGCTGTATGGGCGCATGGCAGGGCGCAGAGGGAGAGGAGCACCGTATGGTTTTTGGAAGGCAGATTTTGCTGGACTGGTTTTTAGACACCATGTCCCATTTGAAGCCCCCCAGATGCACCCTATAGTACAAAAAATCAAAAAGTGACCCAATTTTGGAAACTACGGGATAAGATGACAGTTTTATTGGTACTATTTTGGGGTACATATGATTTTTAATCGCTCTATATTATTTTTTTTGGGAGGCAAGGTAGCCGAAGAATGGATGTTTTGGTACTGTATTTCTTTTTTGTTTTTTATAATGTTCATCTGACAGGTTAGGTTATCATGTGGTATTTGTATAGAGCAGGTTGTTACGGACGCGATGATATCAAATATGTCTACTTTCTTTGTATGTTTGTTTCAGTATTACAAAATAAAGCATTTTTGAGAAAAAAATGTTTTTGTGTCTCCATTTTCTGAATGCCATATCTTTTTTATTTTTCTTCCGATTGTTTTTTGTAGGGGCTCATTTTTTGCAGGAAGAGTTGAAATTTTTATTAGTACCATTTTTGGGTAAATATGATTTTTTGATTATTCATTATTACATTTTTGGGGCAAGGTAGGTCCCGCTCGGCCATCCTGAAGTATTAGAACATAGCAGTGCAGCCCCGATGTCCTCAAGGACATCGGGGCTGCGCTGCTGAACTCTGCGATTGGTCAGTCAAATCTGACTGAATAATCGCAGGGGTTCTAAGCCGGGGACCACTGTGATTGGTCCCCTGCCGGGTGTCCGGACAGCTCTGCTGTCCGTGACACCAGTTTGCAAGCAAGTGTCACCGCAAGTGTACTTGTGGTGACACTTGGAGCTCATGACGTACTGTGCACGTCATGATGCGGTAACTAACACCACATCATGACGTACATAGTACGTCATCAGTCACTAAGGGGTTAAACAGAACTCTGAGACTATCACAGAACAGGTACATTTATACAGAGACTTGATTACACACAGGTGGATTCTATTTATCTTTATCAGTCATTTAGGACAACATTGGATCATTCAGAGATCCTCAATGAACTTCTGGAGTGAGTTTTCAGAACTGAAAGTAAATGGGCCGAATAATTTTGCACGCCCAACTTTTCAGTTTTATTATTACAAAAAAAGTTTAAATGATCCAATAAATTTCGTTCCACTTCACAATTGTGACCCACTTGTTGTTGATTCTTCACTAGAGGTGAGCGAACATACTCGTCCGAGCTTGGTGCTCGTTCGAGTATTACGGTACTCGTAAGTGCTCGCTGCTCGGACGAGTATCTCACCATGCTCGAGGAAATGGCAACTTCCACATTGTGCATTTTTGGCGCCTATAAACTCAGCCAATCACAAGCCAGGAGACTCTGCGGTACACCCAGCATCACGTGGGGCCCTTACATGTTGATAGCAGGGGTTGGCTGGCCTGATCAGGTGACCCTGGAATATACTAGTGACTGCCCGCGGTGCTCGGCTCAGATGCTGTCTGGATGTCGTTAGGGATAGAGCTGCTGCGTTTCAGGGAGAGTGTTAGGGCCTGCATTTAGTTCTTTGTTAGGCAGGAGTGATCTCACAAGAACCCAACAGCCCTTCTAAGGGCTACAAGAAGTTTTTTTTTGTCTCCTGGCTTGGCTGGCTGGCTGGCTGGCACTAGTAGTGCAGCTATCGCCATATATAACCCTTTTTTTTTATTGTTCTATCTCAGTGATACAAATCCATTTCATACAGCAGTGTGGAACCATTCTGTGTGTCACAGTTCAGCTGTCCACTCACTACAATCCGCATTTTCTGTCCAGGTGACACATTCTGTACGTCACTTAATTAAACCAGGTCTTTTGCTCTCATTCATACAGCTAGATCACAAAAATCTCTGTGCGACATTTGTCTGGGTTGCAGTCAAAATAGCCACTGTCAGCCGGGGCTGAGTTAGCTCTCTGATAGTTTCTGAACGTCACGTTCAAAAAAAAAAAAAAAAACTAAAAAAAAAAATATATTAAAAAAAATATATATAAAAAATAGTTTTTTTTTGTTGTTTTAGCTCAGTGATACAAATCTATTTCACACAGCTGTGTGGAACCATTCTGTGTGTCACAGTTCAGCTGTCCACTCAACACAACCCGTATTTTTTGTCCAGGTGACACATTCTGTACGTCACTTAATTAAAAAAGGTCTTTTGCTCTCACTGATACAGCTAGATTACAAAAATCTCTGTGCGACATTTGTCTGGGTTGCAACTAAGCAGACCAAGTCTGCCTAATCTAATAGTTTCCGTGTAATTGCTCCATACTGCACAGTACGTAATAACATACGTAATTTTGATCTAACTTATCCACCTATATATTCACTTGTTCAGACTGAACAAGTTTGTGGGTTTCAGTACAGCAGGCCCATGTATTTTATTTTTTTTATATAATACACTTATATACAGAAAATGTTGAACCCCAACAAACAGTGCGAACAGCTGATGTCGTGGATTGCGGACAATGCTTCAAGTAATTTGTCCACCAGTCAGTCTTCCACGCAGTCCACCCACGTTACCCAAGGGAGCACTCCTCTGGCTCCTCCACCTCAACCTCCTTCCCCCCAGTCTGCCCCCTCCCAGGAAAATTTGGAATGCGATCCTGGCATACTCTCAGGAACTGTTTTCTGGACCCTTCCCAGAGTCACAAACCACTTCTCAGGTTGCTGCTGACCTCGTTCCCGATGCTCAAGTTTTCCAACTGTCGCAGTCTGTGGGTGATGATGATGATGATGACAATGTTGACTTAGTGGAAGAAGTTTGTAAAGAAGTGTAGGACGATGAGGAGACATGGTTGTCAGACAGTGGTGAAGTTGTTGTCAGGGCAGGAAGTCCGAGGGGGGAGCAGACTGAGGAATCGGAGGATGACGAGGTGACTGACCCAAGCTGGGTTGATAAGCCCAGTGAAGACAGTGCTTCTGAGGCGGAGGCGAGTGCTGCTCCAGAACAGGTTGTAAGAGGCAGTGGTGTGGCCAGAGGGAGAAGCAGGGCCAGAGCTGGTGCATCAGCAGCAACTGTTTCACGTAGTGAAGCTCCCATGACGAGGCCTAGATGTTCGCAAGTCTGGAGGTTCTTTAAAGAAAGTGAGGATGACCGACGGACTGTGGTGTGCAACCTGTGCCACACCAGGATCA
Organism: Rhinella marina; assembly: GCA_900303285.1. Classification (NCBI taxonomy): domain Eukaryota; kingdom Metazoa; phylum Chordata; class Amphibia; order Anura; family Bufonidae; genus Rhinella; species Rhinella marina. Next base: position 19,070 of record ONZH01004307.1, read on the forward strand.
GCAGGGGTGCCACCACTACTAGCCTAACCACCACCAGCATGCGCAGGCATATGAGTGCTAAACACCCCACTCAATGGAACCAAGGCCGTTCACCACCTCCTGCGGGTCACACCACTGCTCCTTCCCCTGTGTCACTCGCTGCCTCTGCTAGTCAACCCCCTGCCCAGGACCCCGGCACGAGCGCCTCCCGCCGGAAAACTACACCTTCGCCTCCACGATCCTCCACAGCGTCCACCAATGTGTCCCAGCGCAGCGTTCAGCTGTCTTTACAGCAGACGCTGGAGCGCAAGAGGAAATACAGTTCCACCCACCCACATGCCCAAGCCCTCAACGTCCACATCTCCAAATTGTTGAGCCTGGAGATGCTGCCCTATAGGCTGGTAGAGACCGAGGCCTTTCGCAATCTCATGGCGGTGGCTGCCCCTCGGTATTTGGTCCCCAGCCGCCACTATTTTTCCTGATGTGCCATCCCAGCCCTACACCAGCACGTGTCAGAGAACATCATCCTTGCCCTGACCAACGCTGTTTCTGAGAAGGTCCACCTAACCACGGACACGTGGACAAGTGCTGCCGGGCAGGGACACTATATCTCACTGACGGCACATTGGGTTAACTTGGTGGAGGCTGGGACCGAGACTGACCCTGGGGCCGCTCATGTACTGCCCACACCGAGGATTGCGGGACCTACCTCGGTCACGGTCTCTCAGACGTACTATGCCTCCTCCTCCGACCCCTCCCCCTCCTCCACCGAATTACCATCCGTGGGCACGGCGCCTTCAGCTCTAGGCGCAGCAGCAGTGCCGTGGGTAAGCGCCAGCAGGCGGTGCTCAAACTGCTGAGCTTAGGTGACAAAAGGCACACCACCCAAGAGCTGTTACAGGGCATCACGGCGCAGACCGATGTGTGGCTGGCACTGCTGAACCTCAAGCCAGGCATGGTTGTGTGTGACAACGGGCGTAACCTGGTGGCGGCTCTGCAACTCGGCAGACTGACACATGTGCCATGCCTGGCCCACGTGTTCAATCTAATAGTTCAGCGGTTCCTCAAGACATACCCCAATCTGTCTGATTTGCTCACCAAGGTGCGCCGCATCTGTGCGCATTTCCGCAAGTCGAGCACAGATGCTGCCACTCTCAGGGCAGCGCAGCGCCGCCTACAACTGCCCGCTCACCGACTGTTGTGCGACGTGCCCACGAGATGGAATTCGACATTAAACATGTTATCCAGAGTTTACCAGCAGCGCAGAGCGATTGTAGACTGCCAGATGTCAACTTCCACCAGAACTGGTAGTCAGGTCACTCAGATTCCTCAAGTCTACAATGAGGAGTGGACGTGGATGTCTGATATCTGCCAGGTGTTGAGCAACTTTGAGGAGTCAACACTGATGGTCAGCGGCGATGCCGCCATTATCAGCCTCACCATCCCGCTGCTTTGCCTGTTGAAAAACTCACTGCTCAGCATCAAGTCGGATGCTTTGCGCTTGTCACAAGAGACGGTGGAGGAAGATACGTCGCTTGATAGCCAGAGCACCCTCCGGTCTGTTTCTCAGCGGTATCGGAGGAGGGGATGAGGAAGAAGAG
>ONZH01004308.1:0-154958 GCA_900303285.1 Rhinella marina
CTCCCTCCTCTCCTCCGTCGTCTCTCTCTTTACACCTGAATATGGCCGTTGTCAGGCCATAAGCCCAGTTTGTCACTTTTCATTAATCGGGCCGTCCCTCAACAAGACTTCTGAATCCCCTCTCTATATATAATAGCGTGGAGGTGGGGGCTCAGCGTTAGATAAAGCGCTTCTGTCTGGTCTGCCTGTCACAGCGAGAGAGGAGAATGACGTTCTGGGCTTTATAGACATGCCGGGGGAACATAATGTGTTCATTTCACTGCCGACTCCGCCTTGCAGACCTAGTGATGCTCGGCACAGACTGTCCCTGTTCCATCCCTCATCTTACATTCTGTTGATGCTATCTGTATGGAGAAAACCGGCCCTGAATACTCGCTCCTCAGCTGTCCATGAGGCTCCTGCAAGCAAGTATCTTCTCATTGCCTTTTGTGAATCATTGACTCAACAACAGACCTGGAAAACTGCAGTGCGAGCCATCTTCTGCTGTAGCCATAGTGGTGGGACCAGTCTGGTTTCTGTCACTTTAGATGTAGTAATATGGCTGCAGAGAATGGTGGCGGATATAGAGAGTGTAGGTTTGGAACATAGGAGATCAATTAAGCTATCACTCAAACTGGTTTATAGCATCCAAAGTATTTTTTTGTTTTTTGCTTGGGTTTACATCACTGGAAATTTCCTTGTTGTGTTAGAGCTGTGATGTAGACCTCACATGCAAGGCAGACGATACAGGGTTCATGTGCCCTAAATATTGAAGAGAAGACTGCATAAAAGCTAGAAACCCAAATGTCGTCTTTGGTGACCTGTACCCTTCAGCATTGGGATACTCGGTGCCTGTTGTCTCCTTCCCTGGCAGAAGTGTAAACCAGTCGTGAACGAGTAGATCATGGTTATTCTAGCTCAGTCGTCTCTTCTTGGCTAGGTAAGACCATGGGCCATACAACCTAAGGTCCTACCTCAAGCACATCAATCTACTCATTCTCAGTATAAGTCAATGGCCATACAACCTAAGGTCCTACCTCAAGCACATCAATCTACTCATTCTCAGTATAAGTCAATGGCCATACAACCTAAGGTCCTACCTCAAGCACATCAATCTACTCATTCTCAGTATAAGTCAATGGCCATTCAACCTAAGGTCCTACCTCAAGCCCTTTCATCTTTTACTTATCTATATAAGTCAATAGCCATTAAACCAAAGCTTGTTCTACCTCAGCCCAATCTTCTTCTCCTCACTAGTCCATATCATCGAAGGTCTACTTCTGGCATTCCCCCATTTCCATATTCCCAGTATGTCAATGCCTATACAAGCTAAGGCTCTGCCTAAAGCCCATCCAAGCCAATGACCAAAGCTCTGGTCATATGACACCAATGGCTGTACCATCTAAGGTTCTAATTCTGGCATCCTCCACATTTCCTTATTGTCATTATAAGTCAGTGTATATACAAACTAAGGTCCTAGTTCCAAGCCTGTCCATCTCTTCACTGGCAATATGACCATAAAACCAAAGCTTGTTCTTCCTCTGCCCAATCTTCTCCTCACTAGTCCATTGCCCATACCATCGAAGGTTCTACTTCTGGCATCCCCCCATTTCCTCATTCCCAGTACAAGTCAATGGCCATACAACCTAAGGTCCTACCTGAAGCACATCCATCTTTTTCCTTGCCTTATAAGCCGATGACCATAAAACCAAAGCTCTGGTCATATAAGACCTATGGCTGTACCATTGAAGGGTTCTACTTCTGGCATGCCCACATTTCCTCATTCCTAGTATATGTCAATGCCCATACAAACTAAGGTCCTACCTGAAGCCCATACAAGCCAATGACCATAAAACCAAAGCTCTGGTCATATGAGACCAATGGCTGTACCATCTAAGGTTTCAATTCTGGCATCCCCCACATTTCCTCATTGTTAATATACGTCAGTGGATGTACAAGCTGAGGTCCTAGGCCCAAGCCTGTCCATCTCTTCACTGGCAATATGACCATAAAACCTAAGTTTGTTCTACCTCCCATCTGTTCTAAGTCAGTTACGCTATGGCTGCTTAACCTCAGGCTCTCCCCATTTTTTCCCTTCTTTGCTCTGTGCGGTCCACCATTTTCAGTGGCCATAAAATCCCACTGGCCTCAGTCCCACTTTTTCACTCCATTTACAGAACGTATTGGAGGTTGTGACCTTATCCCAGGGTCATGGCAGCAGAGTCCAGACTAATTCAGTATTTCTACGTGACCTCCTCCCCGCTGGTTTTCCGAGGTAAGCCCCCTTGACCGGTGCTGCCCTTAGCTGTAATATTTGCAGAGGGTTCTTTAACTATGAGTAGTTTTGTTAGAATGGATCCGGTCTAAATCAGTATGCAGTGATGGGAGCGAGCTGACCGGGAGGAAATATGAGGGAATTAACCTGTGATCAATTGTCGCCTTCCAGTCCTGCCGGGGAGCAGCACTTATTTATTGTAACGGCGAATGCTGCTGTCAGAGGACGTGCTCGCTCTACAAGAAAAAAGACGAGATTGCAGAAATTTTCCATTGGAGAATAAAAATATTTGCATGCACAGGGGAAAGTCATCAAAACCAAACAGCATTAATTGTGTATTCCAGATCTGCTTTACAGCGTAGAACAGTGCAGTAATTCTCACATTTATGGTTTAGGATGGAGCGCAAAGCAGCAGTACCCTTCTTATTAACTGCAGGGAATATTCATAACCCCAGTACTGTGCAGGGGGTGTTTTCACCTCTAGTACTTTGTAATTAATTTCTCACCCCAATACTCTGACTGTAGAGCGTGTTCTCACCTGTAGTACTCTAATTGATTTCTCACCCCCAGTACTCTGACTGCAGAGGGTGTTCTCACCCCTATTACTGTAATTACTAAAAATGTTCTCATCCCCAGTACTCACTGCAGAGGGTGTTCTCACTTTTAGTACTATAATTGATTTCTCACCCCCAGTACTCTGACTTCAGAGGGTGTTCTCACCTGTAGTACTATAATTGATTTCTCACCCCCAGTACTCACTGCAGAGGGTGTTCTCACCCCTATTACTGTAATTACTAAAAATGTTCTCATCCCCAGTATCACTGCAGGAGGGGTTCTCACTTTTTAGTACTATAATGATTTTCTCACCCCCAGTACTCTGACTTCAGAGGGTGTTCTCACCCTAGTACTGTAATTACTGAAGGTGTTCTCACGCCCAATACTCTCACTGCAAAGGGTGTTCTCATCCTTAGTACTGTAATAACTGAAGGGATGCTCACCCCCAGTACTCTGACTGCAGAGGGTGTTCTCACCTCTAGTACTGTAATTACTGAAGGTGTTCTCACCCCCAGTACTCTGACTGTAGAGGGTGTTCTCACTTCTAGTACTGTAATTACTGAAGGTGTTCTCACCCCCAGTACTGTAATAACATATAAGGTGTTCTCATCCCTATTACTGTAATAACTGAAGGTGTTCTCACCCCCAGTACTGTAATAACATATAAGGTGTTCTCACCCCCAGTACTCTGACTGCAGAGGGTGTTCTCACCTGTGATACTCTTAATTGATTTCTCACCCCTAATAGATACATAGATTTGGACACATAGAAGCAGATCACTGATGAAGTTGTCACTTCTTAATATTATCTTCCAGAAAACCTTTATTTATTCTAAAGTCTAGAATATATAGATCGGATATATAGACTGGACGCCTGTAAGGAGGGTGGAGATCCTGCAAAGAGCATCAACTACAATAACTCTGTAAATCCAGCGACCTTCGGTGGTCAGCATGTAATAGGATCTGTCCGGGGCTCCTGATGTAACTGCACTAAAGTCCCAAATAACAGATAGTAGCAGATACGTAAAGTGTTCTCTGCTGTGGTGACATTTCCTCTGCCCCCAGCGGTACTATTCTCTCTTACCCCCTATGGTATACTTTGGGCATTCTTGGTGGCCGCTGATCAGAGGCTTATTTTTTCATGTGGGGGCAGAACAGGGTAATAATGGGATGAATTCCCCACTATTGTGCAGGCAGCGACGCCCCGACTTGTCCTGGCAGCCCAGAGCGGGGTGCTGATAAGGACGAGGTGAGGGGGGATCTTTTCCAGGGGGACGTTCCCTCCAGCTCTGGGCCCAGTCGAGCTGCCGGATCCATCAGTCATTCAATATCTACATGACACTGATTAATTGTCGCGATCAGGCCGCGTGTTACGAGGCTCCGGGCTCAGCTCAGCGGCCAGGAGAAGACTCCACAAAGCAGATTGAAGGTTTAGCTGCTGCTTCCAGCCAGCAAATTATACATTGATTATTTCTCTCCGGTAAAGCGCTGCGACTGACGCCAGAGATTTAAAGGGACATGGATAGGATTGACAGCAATGAAGCATTTTCTGGAAAACAATTCCACTTCTGGGCTGAAGGATTCCTCTGCAGGGACCTTCACTACGTTGTATCAGTCGTATCATAACATATACACGAGCACCGGAGTCAAAATAATAACTCAAACTGCAACAAAATGTTACATTTATCTGGGTCCTAGAAGCCAACAACATCCTAAACCCATGATTGGAGGATCCGACTACACGTGGGGTGTGTTTGTAGTCTGTTACCATGGAGACATGTAGTAGCTGTAGACACAATATTATGGGAGATATATATGCAAGACTGAAAGCTACTTTTTTATTTTAGATTCATGGTTGCTCGGAAAAGGGGGTTGCAAAAGTATTTATACCCTAGTCTAGTTGTCATTGGTGTATCTTTCCTAGATGGTCAGCAGGTGCCGTCATGGCATTGGATTGTGTGGTTGGATTCACAGGTCCCTCCTTTCTCTCTGCAGGTAAAACTCTGGACGGCAAGATAACCGTGCGCAAGAACAGGAAGGACCCCCGCTCTCTTCTTATAACCCTGTCTGTAGATGGCATCACCCAGACCTACACGCTGCAGTGATGAAGTCACTGTGGCATTCAGCTCTTCTTTTTCTATCCATTGGAATAAAGTCATTTAAAAAAAAAAAAAAAAGTTACTTGCGGTTGTCGACTGCAGTCCGTTCCGCATTAGTGACTGATACACTGCGCAGGCAGCCACAGACCGCGCAGGCAGGCATAGACCGCGCAGGCAGGCATAGACCGCGCAGGCAGGCATTGTGTAAGGGACCACTGACTGATCTATTTATCTGACCACTTGGCCAAAGGTTTCAAGGTTTGGCTTAGGTTTTCATTGTCATCTGAATACAAAAGTAGACGTCACAAATTCTTAAAAAAGACCTCTCACCTCTCCTGACATGTAATACCAATGCTGGGGCATCAATTCTTATGACTCTGTGTTGTACCAGTCCATTGCTATTTCCACTAGCGGTTTTTATTGACCCTATGGACTATAATGGGGTCCGTTGAGTTTCCGCTCAGAGGAAGATTTTTGAAGTTGAGACAAAAGTCCTGCACGCACAACTTTTGTGTCCACTTCAAAAATCTTCCTCTGAGCGGAAACCTAATGGACCCCATTATAGTCTATGGGGTTCGTGGCTCCGTTCAGCTCAGTTTTGTGACGAATCCGTCCTTTCCGTTCTCCTCCTCCTCCTCCTATAACGGAAAGGCTGAACGCTGATGTGAACCCAGCCTAACACCCAGCGGTACCTTTACTGCAGACTGCTGGCAATTTATGTGTAAACTTCTAGCAGAAATACTAGAAAACAAATCCAGCTTCCAGCAAAAGCGACGACCTTTATTCTTCCAGTAGTAAAATCCAGTAAACATGATGTACACACAACGTCTACGCATTTCGGATCATGGATTCGAGCAGAAAATACCACCCTCCTAGCTACTTCATGCCATCCCACCCATGTTATTAATAATATTCCTAGAGGGGAAATGGTCAGGACTAGACGCAATGCTCTGACATGATAAGTGAGAGGTTATAGGCGCTACTACTACTCCTCACATTGTGTGATAAAAGCTCGGAGCTGGGCTCAGTCATTGGATAGAAAAAATAATAATGTTCCCTAAAAAAAGACAACATAAAAGTAAAAATAGTAACATTTTATCTAAAACTGTGACTTTTACAACTAATTCCAGTAAGGAATATGCTGAAATATGTAACATAGGAAGCAATTACGATGAGGAATATTGTGGTGACCGGATTTAGGCTACTTTCAAACTTTCATTTTTGCTGGATCCGTCATGGATCAGCAGAAACGCTTCTTTTACTGATAATACAACCGTCTGCATCCATTATGAACAGATCCAGTTGTATTATTTTTAACATGGCCACATGAATTCCATTGAAAGTCAATGGGAGACAGATCAGTTCTCTATTGCGTCAGAGACTTGCATCCCCATTGACTTGCATTGTGGGTTAGGATGGATCCGTCTTGCTCTGCACCACATTGTGGACAGAAAAATCCTGCTTGCAGCGTTATTCTGTCTGATGGGGACGCAACAAAACGGAACGGAATACATTCTGGTGACTCTGTTTTGTTCAGTTTTGTCCCCATTGACAATGAATGGGGACAAAACAGAAGCGTTTTCCCCCCGCTATTGAGATCCTATGACGGATCTCAATAGCGGAAAGGGAAAACGCTGGTGTGAAAGTAGCCGCAGATCGTCACGGAAAGCTCCTATATTATAACAAAAAAAATCAGTCCCAGTCTCTTCTGTGATCGTGCCAGTTGTAAACCAGTTTGGTTACGCTGCAAAGGCAGCTACAGGTATGGCCACAGAAGATGTATGTGTTGTGATTATATGGATGTCACTCAGGTGGTTACCTCCACGGTAAAAGCTACAATCTTTAACAATATCTAAGCTGCAATACAGACTTTGTGGTTTATTTAAAGGCCATCAGGCAGTACATGACAATACCTTTCTAACAAAGCTAGAACCAGCCCTGTACCTCACATGGATCCAGAGATATCTCCTTTCATTGCTCTGCTAGATTTATATCAAACTGACAGCACAAGAGGAGTGTCTCTTCTGCTGCAGCTAAGGGGGCGTGTCTCAGCGCTCCCTATCACAGCTCAGGAGGCGTGTCTCAGCTCTCCCTATCACAGCTCAGGAGGCGTGTCTCAGCGTTCCCTATCACAGCTTAGGAGGCGTGTCCATGCTCTCCCTATCACAGCTCAGGAGGCGTGTCCATGCTCTCCCTATCACAGCTCAGGGGGCGTGTCCATGCTCTCCCTATCACAGCTCAGGAGGCGTGTCCATGCTCACCCTATCACAGCTCAGGTGGTGTGTCCATGCTCCCCCTATCACAGCTCAGGTGGCAGTTGAAGGTTGAAACGGAGCATGTGCGGCCTTCTCAGTGAGCAGGTCAAAGAAATAAGAAAAAAACAAACAGCAGGTGGCGCTATACAGATACATTATGTTAAATAACTCAGTGGCTATGCTAAATTTTTAATTACAAGCAATTATAAAAGTATTCAGATCCAGGTGCTGGTTTGAAAACTGTAGAATATTTTTCGTGGGACAACCCCTTTAATAACCTGCAGACACTGTTACAATATGTGGGATGCACAACAAAGGAAATTAAAACAAGAATATGTAAACAGCCTGCATTATAAAACTCGGAACATGTCAGCAGCAAGTTTACATTTTGTGATTGTTCACAAGGAAAACATCTCTGCTTTTTCAGTGCAAGGTGTAGAAAGGGTCACTGCTCCAAACAGGGGAGGCGATCACAAGGAATAACTACTCGGCACAGAAGCTTTCTGTTGTTTTCCTACCGGCCTGAATAAGAAGAATAATCTTATGTTACAATATTTTTGATTTATATACATATATTTTTTCTTTGTTTGTAATGTGGATTAGATACTACCTCCAGGTGTCGTGATATCTTGAGTCTGAATGTGATTGTTGGAATCCGTCATTTTATTGTGGGGAATATTCAACAACTGTGTCATGATTTAAGGATCTTAAATCCATGATCCGAAACGCGTAGACGTTGCGTGTAGATCGTGTTTACTGGATTTTACCGCTAGAAGAATAAAGGTCATCACTTTTACTGGAAGCTGGACTTGTTTTCTTTATTTTCAAGTTGCCTTGTGTGCCTAGTCCCGGGCATTTCCGTGTCTCCGCGGCGATTAGCAGGTGAGCGCTGTTGAATCTTATTGGACTGTGTTCTAGTAGGAATAATACAAGAGTGGCACAACACAGAGTCGGGCCTAATGCACACGACCGTATGTATTTTGTGATCCGCAAAAAATACGAATGATGTCCATGTGCATTCTGTATTTTGCGCAGCGGAACAGCTGGTCCCTAATAGAACAGTCCTATTCTTGTCCGTAATGCTGACAATAATAGGACATGTTCTGTTCTTTCTGATATTGATCACCTAAACTGAGGATATCATCAGTATGGGAAAACCATATTGTTGATTTTCATTTTCCATATTACTGTATTTAAAAACGAAAATCCTGAAATCTTGCAGTTTTCACTCTGTGCCTAACATTAGGCTGACACTTCCTATTCTGTAGAGATCACTTCTCAGCAGTCATCTCATTACCATAACAGGCAGTGTAACAATGACAGGTATCACCTATATAGAGAGAGCACAGCATCCACCCTTCACAATAGATGATTTGAAAGTTCACCTCCTCCCCCTCCCTGCACAATGACCACAACTCTCTTCCATTGAAGTAATTTATTGAATACTCATTCTCTGTGTCCATGTGGCTGCTGTAAAATGAATCTCTGAATACTTGACCCTAAGACAAGTCTGTGCAGGATGTGGAGGCAGCCAGTGGTATAGCAGATGGGAATTTCTGTGACCACTTTTAGTACATGCAGAGAAGGTGGTCACCCAGACAGGAGGACAAGCCTCGGCCTAAGGCAGGGGTCAGGAGATAACCGTGGTCAGCACTGTCCCTGGCAGCAGAGTTCCCCTGTAAATGACTATTGCTCAGGCCGTGTGGGTATTGAATACAGTACATGTATGTTCCCGGCATGCTCCCATCATTAGAGCCGCGTTCTTGTGTTCGTTAGCGTGCAGTTCATGCTTGTCTGACTCTCGCCGATCTCCTGCTGCTCGTCACCCGAGGCCTTCATTATTATGCAATGTAATTAGTGTGTTCTTTCATAAACTGCAGACTTCCCGTTCTGCCAGTGAGGGGTCCGGTCCTGAGACAAAATATCTCCCGGGGATCTCTGTATTGTTTAGAGTCACAGTGTATTCCAGTATCTACTGGTGAGGGGGGGCGTGTATCCAGTACATGGGAAATATCCCAACTGTGGCCACTTCTATATACTGCATGTGACTGGTGCCTACTTAAAGGGAACGTGTCTTCAGAAAATGACCTATTGTTTAAGTCACGGTTTTATATTAAACATGTTTTTAAACAATTTTTGAAGGTTTTATTTTTAATTTTCCATGTCACTATCTTTAAACAAAAAATATTAAATCCTGCAGTTTTTGCACTAGCCTCCAAGCCTAATAGTCGCCACTTCCTATTCTTTACAGATCACATCACTGCGGTAATCTCCCTATCATTACAACCGCATTATTGTGTAGAGATAAGACACATCCACAATAGGTGATATCACAGCTTATCTGCTCCCTCCTGACCTCTGCACAAGTCCCAGAGCCTAGAAAACTAAGGCTACTTTCACACTAGCATTTTATTTTTCCTGTACTGAGTTCCGTCATAGGGGCTCAATACCGGAAAAAAAAAACGCTTCAGTTTTGCCCCCATTCATTGTCAATGGGGACAAAACTGAACTGAAGACAACGGAGGCTCCTGAAAGCATTATGTTCAGTTCTCTTCAGTCTCCAGACCGGAGAGCAAACCGCAACATGCTGCAGTTTGCTCTCCGGTCTGGGCATCCGCACCAAGATGGATCCGGAAAGTCCCCAATGCAAGTCAATGGGGACGGATCCGTTCGGTGTGACATAATAGTAAACGGATCCGTCCTCCATTGACTTTCAGTGGAGTTCATGACGGATCCGTCCCTTTACCTTTTCCCTGTCAGCTCCCTCCTCCCTCCAGCAGGTGGCGCTGTGGTGAAACTTACTTCTTCCTCATCGCTGGGACAGGTCGGGAGCTGCAGGGAAAGGTAAGTTTAACCCCCCCCCCCCCCTCCTCCTCAACACAGTGTCTTACATGTGTGGGGCCGGAGCACGTGTACCTGCAGCAGCACGGATCCGGCGGGGGATCCGTGCTGCCGCAAGTGTGAAAGAGGCCTAACATAGAAGTCAATGAGGTCCCCTCCTGACCAGTGTGTCTATGGGGCTGCCGTAAAGCAATTTTCTAAATGCTTTGTAACTACTGTTAAGAAGAGCTCAGGCAAGACGGCCGCTCCATAATCATGTTCAAAACGGCCGCCCCCATAGTCATGTTCAGGAAAAAAAAATCTGCAATCAGAAAATTGAAACAGATTAGTAAAAGAAAGGATGTGTGATGCTCTCAGGGTTTAACTGGCAGATAAAATATTTGGTAACACATTTCCTATAATGATAGTAGTGATATTTCTACATAGCAAATGATTTACATGAAAGTGCAGTCAGGGGCGGACTGGGAACTTAAAGTGGCCCCGTTTTGTAGTTGGGTCCAAATTGATGGAAGGCAGGGAAATAAATACCATATTGTGGCACATTATACCACCCCAACACAGCCAGATACCACAGTCCATCATAAAATACTGCCAGCAGCATAAAGTACATGCCCCAAAAACTTCGACTGGCCGGCCATGAGGGGGGTCAGGCGGCCCTGGGCATCGGCCCACTGGGAAATTTCCCTGTAAGGTCTATGGCCCCTGGAAGCAGTAGAGTAAGGCTAGGGATACAGGATTGCAGAGTAGCGGTGATCCCATAGAAATGAATAGGATTGCAGTCGCCGCTCCCTGTCGTTGCACCCACTACTTTCAAAGAAATACTCTTTGTAACTTAGTAATTTGTCACAAAGCAAATTTTTTTGTAATATTTTGCAAAGCAGCTGAACTGAATTGTACAATACTTCACTTCTCACTAAGTCTGTCAGCGGCTTATCTCGCCCAGCTCCGATGAAAGGGACAGGGAATCCGCCATGTCACTGGTAAGCTTATACCGCAGCCGTGTGTGTGACCAGTGGGGAAGAAGATGAAGACTGAAGTCATGTAAATATATAAGGAGTCTCCATGGAAAACTAATGGGCACCATGATGGAACCTGACAAACCCAATGGGATCCATAGGGTGCCAGCAGATGTGGACAGAGAACTGGTGATACTGTGAGATCGGGCCGCACATTTATCTAAATGTCCGCTCCTGTCATGTGGGCCGTTATACTGTGTCTCCTGGGTCAGAGGGTCTCTGGACGACCTGCAGCTACCTGGCATTGATATGGATGCTGAGAACCATATCTGCTGTTGTGAACAAACACAAAACTCCAGTGACAGAAGCAGAAAAGCCGAGTGACAGTGAAGTATCAGGACGATTAACACTCGGCAGCAATTAAGAATCTAATCAATTAGCAGCTGCCAGAACTGGTTTCTTCTCCGTAAATGAGGGAAAGTTGAAAAAGTTTCTGCCCAATGTCATCAAAGTGAATGACACAGAATATGAAGAGCAACAAAGTAATATACAGAAATGAAGAATGTGTCACCGCTAGAATACATAGCAAGAAGGTATTGTGGTAGTGATATTCCTGCTCATAGCAGTATTATAGTAGTTATATTCTTGTACATAGGAGCAGTCTTATAGTAGTTATATTCTTGTACATAAGAGTAGTATAGTAGTTATATTCTTGTACATAGGAGCAGTAGTATAGTAGTTATATTCTTGTACATAGGAGCAGTATTATAGTAGTTATATTCTTGTACATAGGAGCAGTATTATAGTAGTTATATTCTTGTACATAGGAGCCAGTATTATAGTAGTTATATTCTTGTACATAGGAGCAGTATATATAGTTATATTCTTGTACATATATTATAGTCTGTACATAGGAGGCAGCAGATATAGTAGTTATATTCTTGTACATAGGAGCAGTATTATAGTTATAGTTATATTCTGTACATAGGCATATATATAGTAATTCTTGTACATAGAGGCAGTATTATAGTAGTTATATTCTAGTACATAGGAGGCAGTATATAGTAGTTATATCTTGTACATAGGAGCAGTATTATAGTAGTATATATATTGTACATAGGAGCAGTATTATAGTAGTTATATTCTTGTACATAGGAGCAGTATTATAGTAGTTATATTCTTGTACATAGGAGGCAGTATTATAGTAGTTATATTCTTGTACATAGGAGCAGTATTATAGTAGTTATAATTCTTGTACATAGGAGCAGTATTATAGTAGTTATATTCTTGTACATAGGAGGCAGTATTATAGTAGTTATATTCTTGTACATAGGAGCAGTATTATAGTAGTTCTATTCCTGTACATAGGAGCAGTATTATAGTAGTTATATTCCTGTACATAGGAGGCAGTATTTAGTAAGTTATATTCTTGTAATATAGGAGCAGTATTATAGTAGTTATATTCTTGTATATAGGAGCAGTATTATAGTAGTTATATTTCTTGTACATAGGAGGCAGTGTTATAGTAGTTATATTCTTGTACATAGGAGCAGTATTATAGTAGTTTATATTCTTGTACATAGGAGGCAGTATTATAGTAGTTATATTCTTGTACATAGGAGGCAGTATTATAGTATTATATTCTTGTACATAGGAGCAGTATTATAGTAGTTATATTCTTGTACATAGGAGACAGTATTAGTAGTTATATCTTACCATAGTTTATTAGTTATAATTCTTGTACATAGGGCAGTATTATTAGTATATATATTCTTGTACATAGGAGGCAGTATATAATAGTTATTATTCTTGTACATAGGGGCAGTATTATAGTAGTTATATTCTTGTACATAGGAGGCAGTATTATAATTATATCTTGTACAATTATATTCTTGTACATAGGAGCAGTATTATAATAGTTATATTCTTGTACATAGGAGCAGTATTATAGTATAGTAGTTATATTCTTGTACATAGGAGCAGTATTATAATAGTTATATTCTTGTACATAGGGCAGTATTATAGTAGTTATATTCTTGTACATAGGAGGCAGTATTTATAGTAGTTATATTCTTGCAGTATTATAGTAGTTATATTCTTGTATATAAGTATTATAGCAGTTATATTCTTGTACATAGGAGGCAGTATTATAGTAGTTATATTCTTTTACATAGGAGGCAGTATTATAGTAGTTATATACTTGTACATAGGAACAGTATTATAGTAGTTATATTCTTGTACATATGAGCAGTATTATAGTAGTTCTATTCTTGTACATAGGAGTAGTATTATAGTAGTTATATTCTTGTACATAGGAGCAGTATTATAGCAGTTATATTCTTGTACATAGGAGCAGTATTATAGTAGTTATATTCCTGTACATAGGAGGCAGTATTATAGTAGTTATATTCTTGTACATAGGAGCAGTATTATAGTAGTTATATTCTTTTACATAGGAGGCAGTATTATAGTAGTTATATTCTTGTACATAGGAGGCAGTATTATAGTAGTTATATTCTTGTAAATAGGAACAGTATTCTAATAGTTATATTCTTGTACATAGGAGCAGAATTATAGTAGTTCTATTCTTGTACATAGGAGCAGTATTATAGTAGTTATATTCTTTTACATAGGAGGCAGTATTATAGTAGTTCTATTCTTGTACATAGGAGCAGTATTATAGTAGTTATATTCTTTTACATAGGAGGCAGTATTATAGCAGTTATATTCTTGTACATAGGGGCAGTATTATAGTAATTATATTGTCGTCTGTAGGGACAGTATTATAGGACTAATGTCATTTTGTGCTGGGCATAGGACATTTCCTAGCAACCCAGCCCCTGTCTGTTACCTGTTACTTAATCATAGATATCTTGGATATCTTAATTTTTGTAGATAATATCTGTTCTCTTAATATTTTAAGTGCATTCTGATTTTTTAACGAACTATAGGGTCAACAACAAAAGCCAGTGATTTTGTCCTGAATCTTTTGTCCATCTCGAATTGTAATGAGCACGACCTACATTTATGAGTTAATCAGCTCTTACACACATGAGTGCCCAGGCGATGGTGCAGAAACTGGCACACATGCTACACTGTCCCCACGGGCTTCTCCGCCATCATCACACTGGCTCTGGGAATGATCTTTGTGATATGGATTCTGTTGTAAGACCTGCAATCAACCATGTACTATGCAAACCCAGATCTACTGCCAGGGGTCTTCAGAACTTCATGGTTTCGGGTGCTAGAGGAACCAAGCATTTCTGGTTCCTTTGATTTATTTTGCAAGTAGAAGCAACTTCTTTGCTTCCATATGGGGAATGTTGGTTTTTCAATTACTGCATAAAGTTTGAAAGACAATGGGCTGGATTTCTTTTCTCGATGGGGTCTTAGAGTAGTGTTAAGCCTGATCTTCCTGGTTCATACTTTAAATTGTAGTACAAATATTGAAATTTACTTTACCAAAGAGATAAAACTGAGGCAACAATGAACAATCAGTAGGGGAAGACCATGCAATATAGAAGCCTTACTGACTGGTTTCATCTTGTGCAATCAAGGTGATTAAATTGACTCTGTCAGCAGTATTGACCTGGCACCTTACACCTATGTTGTGTCAGTTGTCATATTATGTAAGTTAACACATTATGTTATACTGTGCAATAATATTTTACACCATTCTGTACCATAGTATGTCATGTTATTTTATATTATGCTGTCTTATAGTATACTGTTCTTAGTTATTGTATATCATACAGTAGTATCTACCATATAATGTTGCCCCATCTGTTAGCTGAATTTGATGGATAGGCATAGGTGTCTTCTTAACCAAACTATTGTATTTTATTTGTTGCATTATGTTATAATTACGTTTTCTTATATTTAATATGTAATATTTGTAGCATAGTATGCTATATTTGTTTTATATTTTAGATTATGATATATATATATATATTTATATTTATTATTTTATTTATTTTACTCACTTATATAGCGCAACATATTCTGCAACCCCTTATATACATTATCATCACTTACTGTCCCCAGTGGAGCTTACAATCTAAATTCCCTATCAGTATGTCTTTTGCGTGTGAGAGGAAACCGGAGGAAACATGGGGAGAACATACAAATGTCATGCAGATGTTGTCCTTGGTCAGATTTGAACTTAGGACCCCATATTGTATGCTGCAATTATATTTTATATTGTCTGCTATATTCATTATACGAGTTTATATTTATTATATTGTATGTTACATTTATCATATTTTATATAGCATTTTATGTTCATTATATGATTTTATATTATATTGTATATTATTTCATATTTATTATATTGTACATCACATTTATTATATTATGTTCTACTTATATGATATTTCTTATAATGATACTTTCCACATCTGATGACCTGGCTTCTTGCCATGTTGTACAGGACACTGTGCGCACACTCATCAGAGGTCTCCACCATATCAGTCACCTCCAGGACTCATCTGGTGTCATTCACCCAGGTCCTTCATCGCTTCTTATCTGGAGAGCACTGAGAAAGTGATCGGAGACTGAATCAATTACTATTTTTCATCTTTGACAAAGTAATTAAGACTGCAGTGGCTTGTTAATTCAGTGTGAATAGCTGTGCCAGTGATGGATGCAGATTTACAGGCAGCGGTGCTGGAGCATTGCAGGAGATTATCACAGCTCACAGGCAGATCATGGAGACTGCTCCCCAGAGACCGCCGTCGTCCCTCAATATTATAGCCCATCAGGACCCTGGGACTGAGACCTCTGGGATAATGCCTATCCCCCAGGAGAGACCTGGCCCTTGCTGAGTACATATCTTAGGGGGCAGAAACTTGTTTCTATCCTCGGTTCTTTGCTTTGTAGAATTAATATTGGAATAATCTTCTAAATTAAATTACAAAAATGTAAGCATTTAAAAACAAAACAAAATTAAAACTGCAGGGGTAGAGGTTTTTAACCTTAATACGGACCCAAAAATGCACCTGTGTGATATTGGCTTAATGTTATATTTTTTGTAGCATCTCTGATCATTTATATAATAGTGTCCCCAGGATTTCAGGTGATCACAGGCGCACCTGGCAGATCAACCATAAAACTTAGTCAAAAGGACTTACAATCAGAGAAGGATCTCCCAGACCCTGGTAGACTTATCATATACTAACCTGCTGGCTGATTTTTGACTGTATGCAGTGATATGGGAAGCAGACCTACATCCTTCAATAACTAGGACTAGAGATTTGTCAAACTGTGTCTGGTACTACATGTAGGGTTTACAATGTGGACCATATTGGTTGTCACTCAGCTTTCCCAGACATGGATATTACTAAGAATCTCCTACCATTCTGTGTATACAGCTCTTATTCAGAGCTATGTGTTTCCATGGTCACAGACTGCAAACAAACTGTGAGTATTCTGATCCTTCACATGTAGCACATTTTGTTGCAGAAAAGTGCGCCTGAAAATCAGTTCCATTCATTTGAATGGGGCTTCCTGAAATCTACTTACTTTCCCCAATACAACCCCATATTAATTTACTTTCACACAGATTTTTTTTTGTAACAACATCTGGCCTTTTTGTAGATAGCCTTACTTTTCCAATTCAGCTGTCTACAGGTTATCAAGAAAGAGGCAAAAGGAGTGGGGTACCAGTAATTAAGACAGCCCCACCGGGAAACACATAAGCCTTTGTAGGAGTTGTATACTCAAAATCTTAAAGAGACATTAAAGAGAACCTCTCCCCGCTCCTGACTTGCCTGTTTTAATATCTTCATGCATTCCCCATGTAATAACAATTCTGGAACATCTATTCTTATGTCTCTATGTTGTGCCATTCCTTTATTTTTTGCACTAGAAGTTATGAATGAATTGCTATTTGCCTTCAGTAAGGGTACAGAGGGGAGGTAACCAGTTGGGGGTGTGTACCTGCACAGACTGAACATGGCAGCACTGATTGGCTAGAGTCAGACTGTGCAGGGACACACCCCCAACTGGTTACCTCCCCTCTGTTCCCTTACTGAAGGCAAATAGCAATTCATTCATAACTTCTAGTGCAAAAAATAAAGGAATGGCACAACATAGAGACATAAGAATAGATGTTCCAGAATTGTTATTACATGAGGAATGCATGAAGCTATTAAACTGGACATGTCAGGAGCGGGGAGAGGTCCTCTTTAAATTATGATTATTTGCAAAGCTGCTACATTTTATTAAAAGGAATTGATGCAATAGCAAAATCAATTTGGTTGCAAAAGTATGCATAGTCTTTAGTAGCCTGATGTAACATAGTAACATAGTTGATAAGACTGAAAAAAGACATCTGTCCATCCAGTTCAGCCTGTCCTGATGCTGTTTTGCACATTCATTGGCTGTGTGTTCATGACTATTAATTCCACTTAGCGTGCAGCTGCTTCCCCTGTGTATACGTTTCAGGTGTGATTTATGTATGTATAGAGGAAATCCTGTACATTCTTATCACTTATTCATTGTGGAAACAAACCAGAAGACATGCAAAAAAATCAGTCTCTTCCAAGTGTCCTTGCCTGCACTTTAATAGGATTATTGCAAGTGCAATCACCTAATGATCATTGGTATTATCTCTATTATGTCACATTAAGTACTGGTGGGGTTTGGAGATAATCTCCAGGACCCTCCTCAGGGGGTAATTCATTTTACACACTGTCACTTCATTGTCTCCTGTAAACAGTGATGGACTAAATAGTGTAATTATCTCAATGCAGTCCCCAGTCCTCCGCTCATATCATGCACTGCACATAGACCGCTGCTAATAAGCTGCTATACTACTATGCTGTATTACTCAGACACAACTACTCTGTACTTAAATCAGGTAAAGTGATTATGTACCACCATTATGTGCCATTTTATTTCTTTATATATCTTTATAGTGGTTAGAGCCAAGTTTTTCTGATACAGAGCTCCAAATATCCTGCTTAGATATAGATTTAAATTATACATATTCAATTTTTTCTTTCCATCGTTGCCACTAGGGGGAGCTCCTTTCATACGTGTATACATTCAGCTCATTAATGAATCTGTCTCAGTAAGCTCCACAGTTCCCCCTAGAGGTAGCTGCAAGCAGAAAAAAATGGATATGGTATGTCTATGCAGTGGATTTGGAGCTCTGTAATTAGAAAAACAGACTGTGACTCCTACATGGATAGCTGCCAAGCTTTATCAACTAGGGCTACTATAGACAGGGTAGGGGTGGATCACTAGAGGGTCCTGGGATCCTTCTGTTCTGTGGCTGAGGTTCTGGCTCAATAACAGGAAGAATATGACCTGAACTCAGCTAGGATCTATCGATTTTTGGGGGTCATTTACAAGTAACCAATCAACAGGATATGTTACAAATGTAACTAGCGGAGACATGTACATATTCTGTAGCTGGACGGTGCAACTCTGGTGAGAACAGGATGCCCAACTTACCTTTTAGGACGTCTCATTGCTGAATATTTAAAGACTTTAATATGGAGCTGAAAGTGACAGAAAATACTCAGGTGATGCAATAATTTACAATTTTTGTAGATTCTTAGTCTTGTCTCTTCCTAATCTACCAGAGGGGTTTATACATTGTGCAATCATTTTATTTATTTTGTTTTTATGCATCTTAACTTAAGCCTTAAAAGGGGAAATGATTAAAAACATCTCCTGCCATTTCCTCCTATGCCATGCAAACCAGGTGTCTCCATGGTTACAGACTACAAACAAACCCTGTGTAGTCTGATCCTGTAAGTGCTCTGTCTTCCTTCCAATCTTCTACTATTAACTTACAAAATACTCTCTAGGGCTGTGATGGCTAACCTCAAGCTGTGGTAAAACTATGACTCCTAAGATGCACACTTGCTTAGCTATTCTCAGAACTCTACAGAAATGAATGGAGCATGCTGGGAGTCGTAGTTTCCCCACAGCTGGAGTGCCGGAGGTTAGCCATCACTGTCCTAGGGGAACAAAACAGCAATGCCCAAACACAATATATCATTAAAGTATAAAGTTTATTCACAAATAATCAGAACATACAGGGGCAAAAAACCATCAGGTAGTGGTGATAAAAACCACAATTCCTGTACCAAATAGCTGGTCCTCAGGTCACAGGACCCCTGAAAAGAATGTACAACAACTCCTTAATAATAGCTTATATTAATAAAACTTTTATCAAACCATTTCCTCAGGTAATAATCTCAAAATAACCAGGCTATATATCTGAAACTGTCAGGGCTTCCAACCCAAAAACCCACCTAGAGACACAATGTATCCAAGATGAACAGAGGACACCTTGAAGGGCGTTTCGCTGGCCTCAACTTTACCTTCTTTTGGGGGTTCCTGTGACCTGAGGACCAGTGATTTGGTACAGTAATTTTAGTTATTAATTTGTGTCTCTGAATTGGTGAATAAACTTTATATTTTTATGATATATTGTGTTTAGACATTGCTGTTTTATCCCCACTAGGGAGCATAAGGTTAATTTTATGTGTATAGACATGCCCTACTTACTGTGTTTGAGACATTTTTGTGTTCCATTCTTCTAGTGTCTGTAAGTCATCAAGGAAAGGGGGCAGGAGATGTAAGAAGGGGCTGCAAGGAAGACTACAAACTTGTATTCTGTAACCATGGAGGAGCTGTAGAGACAAAACAACAGGAAATTTCTGGAAAAAACGGCAAAAGCTTTGTTTAATTTAGTACATTGTAGAATCCATGGGGCAGTGAAATAGTGTTGCAAAAGTATACATCCCTCTAAAATATCTAATCAGTGTCATCAAAGCGCAGGTTACTGTGAATGTTGGACATAATATCCATTGCAGTAACATGCAATCTGTCCTCTGTTATCTGCCATCTCCTTCCTCACTTCTTGGGTTTAGGGGCTTCCTTCAGTTCTTTACTCACCTCCACAGTCTCCTCCTTGTGCCCCCCTCACTCTCTCAGTCACCCCAATAATTCCCCTCCTCTGCAATGCCTTCATTTACAGATTCTCAAGGAAGAATTCTGTTTCCCTAATTTTTCATTGAAACTGCAAGATACAGAATGTGGGAAAGGAGGGAGCAGCTGTCCTTAGCGGCAGTCACAGGGTTACAGCTGTGACGTCATCAGCGGCTCATAATACCCAGCCTTAATAGTTTTTCCTCTTATTAATGTCCCATTGAAGGAAATAGAATTGAGTCATTGTGCTGGGGCAGCAGGATCCGAAAAGACGCAAATCTGAGAGTCAGCAAGAAAAAAAAAATTAAGACCCAGGGTTAACCCCTTCATCACCAGCAAGGACAGATGCAGGACATGGATACGAATCTGAAGCCTTCATTCCACGTACATCGATAGACTTCTATCTGATCTGATAATATTATCTCCCGATATCTGGAGGAGTCTCACCTGCAGAAACGAAATCCCTTTACATAAAAATGAATCCTATAAATATATTGTACATTAATCCATACCTGATATAATGTTACAAATATAGATTTATAATCGAACAGAAAAAGTCCATAGACACATTGTATGGAAGCACAGATATAGGGAGCCCGAATCTAAAGGAATTGATTAGTTATCATTATTTTCTTATCTTCTTTATTTTTATTGCAATGATTTTATTTCTAATCTTGTATTATATTATTTCTATGTTGTTAGATTTTGCATTCTAAGTTTTCTTACGATTTTTGTTACATTATTATCGTTACTACTTATTATATAAATTCCATGGTTACTATTCTACGTTCAGATTATTCTTATACTCTCCATTACTGGAAGGAATACATGGAACAAATCCGACTTCGAGTTTCTGCCTTTTTAAATATCTTCATGATTTTTTTGGGGAGTGGAAATGCATTGCAATTGTCTATTACATCTCGGTTTATTTTATGTTCTTTCATTATAAAATGTATGGTTTAAAATAGTAAAAAGAATAAAATCAAAGAAAGATGAATATAGATAGATAGATTGATTGATTGATAGATAATAGATAGATAGATATGAGATAGATAGATAGATAGATAGATAGATAGATAGATAGATAGATAGATAGATAGATATTGGATAGATCGATAGATAGAGGGAGAGATTTAATTGCAGTCCTTATGATATAATAAGCTGTTAGAACAATATACATTTTCTATATATCTAATTATACATATAGATACTGCGTTTACATACATTGTATGGTTCTACCTACAGGTGTATGTGTGTGTGTGTGTGTATATATATATATCAGCGTATTTATAGTTGTAGATATAGATACTGCATGTATCTGCATACATTGTATAGCTATATCTATTGGTGCACATATGTATATACATTGGATCCGTACATTACAAGGCTCTATGAAGGAAACTATTAGCTCTGGGTAGAAGTCCTCTAAATTCTCAGGTCCTGTGTCCCTTGCCATATTACAGGAATTAGCAATTAACCCTTTGCAGCTCAGTATAAAATCTCATCCCCTTAAAGCCGCCTCATTGCTGAATACACATCCAATGGGATAAACACCTGAATCCAATAAGGGAGCAGCTGCCACCCCTGGTCTCATTGCTGGCTGTGGGCTTCGTGTAAAGGGACGTGGAGGTGGAGTGCCCCCCTAACGACTTCAGTCATCACCCCCTGTGACTCAGGCTGAAGACGCAATCTCCGGTTGACTGACAGCTCACTAGGAGGACGCGGTCCCTTTAAAATCTGAATGTAAGTGCAATGATTTATCAAGCCCTTATTATCAAGGAAATGTCAGGGAAGGGCACCTTGCTCTGTACTGACGCAGACTCTCTTTTCCAGGAAGGTATACAAGCTTTGGTCTTCTCACAAGAGAATTCAGAAATCTTTCTAAGCCTGAAGTGCAAGGACTTTTTCTGCTGTAAGTGGCTCTAAGACTCCTGTGGAGATGGTGAGTACCAGGGCTCTCCTATTTACACCATGTTCACACTGCTGGGATTAGTATTGCTGTCACGGTATTTATTTTAGCACTTTATGCAGGGGGTGAAGCCTGCGGCAGAGCTCAGTGCTGCTGGAACAGGGGGACTTCTCTATAGTGATGTCCATGGTGCAGAACCTGGGGTGACTGTCCATAGTGCTGAACCAGGGGACCTCTACATAGTGCTGAAACAGGGTGCTGTCTATGGTGCAGGACCTGGGGTGACTATCCGAACTGCTGAACCAGGGGACCTCTACATAGTGCAGGACCTGGGGTAACTATCCCAAATGCTGATCCAGGGGACCTCTGCATAGTGCACAACCTGAGCTAACTACCTGTCCATAGGGCAAACCCTGGGGTAACTATCCATAGTGCTGACACTGCAGTGACTATCCATAGAGCTGAACTATCTATAGAGCTATCCATAGAAGCTGGGGTGACTATCCACAGGGCTGAACCTGGGGTAACAACTACCTATCCATAGTGCAGAACCTGGGGCAGCTGTCCCTAGTGCTGACACTGCAGTAACTATCCATAGTGCTGAAACATGGTGCTGTCCATGGTGCTGAACGTGCGGTAACTATACATAGTGCTCAAACCAGGGGACATCTCCATACTGCAGAACCTGGGGTAACTATCCACAGAAAAGAGTCCATAGTGCTGAACCAGAAGAAGATATCCATAGTGCTGAACCTGGGGTTAGATGTCCATAGTGCTGAACCTGAGGTATATGCCCATAGTGCTGAACCTGAGGTAGATGTCCATAGTGCTGAACCTGAGGTAGATGTCCATAGTGCTGAACCTGAGGTATATGCCCATAGTGCTGAACCTGAGGTAGATATCCATAGTGCTGAACCTGAGGTAGATGTCCATAGTGCTGAACCTGATGTATATGCCCATAGTGCTGAACCTGAGGTAGATGTCCATAGTGCTGAACCTGATGTATATGCCCATAGTGCTGAACCTGAGGTAGATATCCATAGTGCTGAACCTGAGGTAGATGTCCATAGTGCTGAACCTGAGGTATATGCCCATAGTGCTGAACCTGAGGTAGATATCCATAGTGCTGAACCTGAGGTAGATATCCATAGTGCTGAACCTGAGGTATATGCCCATAGTGCTGAACCTGGGGTATATGCCCATAGTGCTGAACCTGGGGTATATGCCCATAGTGCTGAACCTGAGGTAGATGTCCACAGTGCTGACACTGGGGTAGAAGTCCATAGTGCTGAACCAGGGGTAGATGTCCATAGTGCTGAACCTGAAGAAGATGTCCATAGTGCTAAACCATCCATGTGCTTCCCACAGTTCTATAGCATTTATTGGCCAGGATCTCTTCATGGTGCACAACCTGCCGGGGTTTCCTGCAGCTCTGTAATACAGTCCATAGTCGTGAACCTGCTATGAAGGGATTCATAGTCCTCCATCACCAGGAGCTATCTATAGCCCCGAACCTGCCTGTCTATGGGCGAAATATACTACATTATCTATCTTTCTATCTCTATCTATCTATCTATCTATCTATCTATCTATCTATCTATCTTTCTCCTATTTTTTTTTAATCTTATATCTATCTGTATCTATATCTATCTCATATTTATCTCTCTATCTCATATATTTGTATCTCCATAGATACAGACATTGGATACATTATAGAACAGATAATCAAACCTCCATCCTTCATGTTACACTGTTTCTTTTTAGAAAACACATTCAGATCTTCTAACCCTTTATCTGTCTTTATCTAACACATTCAGTCTTCCCTGTATACAGTCCGACTTTACTTCCCTGTATATCTGTATCAGCAACTGGATACATTGTTGCACCTTTTATTATTGAGATTGAGGTAAATATTAAGCATTAAGGTCGCCAGACACATTAGTCTGCGGTTTCGGAGCAGGGATTATGTGGGGGTCCTAGGAAAGGATTTTTCTCGCTTTCTCCCTGAGGAAGAGCCTCCTGTCTGCAGAGTCTCTGAGAGCTGAGTGACACCGGGGAAATGGGGCGTAAAATTAAAGAATCTCTGTACAACAATGAAAGGGGCAGGAGCCTGTGCAAGTCGTGATATGAAACCCAAGGAGGCTCCGGCTGTCCCTCAGCCAGCATTCTGCAGATTATTCTTCACACCCCCGGCTAAAATAAAATGAACCATTTCAAAGACAGGAAGAAATCCCTTGATTGTTAGAATTAGGGGGCTCAGCAGATACAATGTTACCCTGATGTTATAGGGCGCATGTTGTCGGGTCAGTAAGAATTCTATTATATTCCACAGGACTACGTGAATCCCATGGATGTGGGGCAGAAGACGATGAACAGCCCGGAGGGGGCCGCCCCAGGATTCATGGGGGGCGCAGGAGTCATCCAGCACAGCCCAGACAATGATGTCCCCCTTCAAGCCTCCTCCAAACTGGCCAGGTTGTCCCAATCTACTTCCAATGACAACAAAGGGTTTGAGGAGTCCAAGGCCAGCGCCCTGGAGAGGTCTAGAACTGGGGGGTCCTGTAAGATCAGCACCCCCAGTCATGGGAACTTTGTCATAAGGAGGGACTCTGCAGATGGATTTCCGTTGAAGGCTTCAAACATGACTGACAGCAACGGGCAGAGCAACTCGGTGCCATGCAGGATCGTGCCCCTCCAGAGCACAGAGGGGGGCGCCAACCAGAACTATGGGAGAACCAGCTTGGAGCAGAACAATGCCAAGGGGGGCTGGGTGCCCATGAACCAGAGCACCGTCATCCTGGGCACAGATGGCAACACCTCGGTCCTGTCCGGCAATCTCAGCGGGGTAAGAGCCTCCGGTATAATATTCAGATCAATTGTATGAACTGATCGGGCAATCAGGAGCTTACAATCTGATCGCTGGGTTACCTCCCAGTGTTATGTGGTATTGATAGGTTAGATCCAGATGCTACTGACACCTCAGTTTCTCAGTGAATCCATGAGCTGCGGGTTGATCTATCTATCTATCTATCTATCTATCTATCTATCTATCTATCTATCTATCTATTTATCTATCTATTATCAAATATCTATCTCATATTTATCAATTTATCTACCTGTCTATATCTATTATCAAATATCTATATATCATGAAATATCTATCTATCTCATAAAACATCTATCTATCTATCTATCTATCTATCTATCTATCTATCCATCTGTCTGTATCAATCTATTATCTATCTCATATCTATCTATTATCAAATATCTATCTCATATTTATCAATTTATCTAGCTGTCTGTATCTATCTATCTATCTATCTATCTATCTATCTATCTATCTATCTATCACGTATCTCTCTACCTACCTTTCGGAATAAATCCATAGGTCACAGAGGGGCGATCACACTGTATACTGGGATTATGATTCTATACTTCTAATCTGTCTTCTCATCTATGGGGCAGAGTGATGCCCTCTGTGACATGTCCTCCTGCTTGTTCTGTGATCGCTGAGATTTGTGATTCTCTTTCCTCAGGAGGATGATGGGGATGAGAATAAAGTGCGAGGAAACTGGTCCAGTAAACTGGATTTCATCCTGTCTATGGTGGGCTACGCTGTGGGCCTGGGCAATGTCTGGAGATTTCCCTACTTGGCATTTAAAAATGGCGGAGGTAGAGTTCTGATTGTTGTCACATTGTGGATGCTGGGGGCGGAGGACACTTAATATTATATAATCCCTGTCATCATTTACTATGTACCATGTGTCAGATAAGTGACAGGGGTGACAGGTGACACATGAATGCACTGACAGCCAGGGATCTGCAGTGTGATACCTATGGCACACACATACAGCTCTGCAGTGCAAAGCACATACAGCTCGTCAGATTGTTAACAGGGAAAAGGTTAAGGCATGAAGAGGGTAACTGTCCCTCCAGGGTACAGCATCATACAGTGTAACAAACACCCTGCAGTGCAGAATGTCCTATTATATAATATACTAGTATAACAACTACAGGACATACGTGTATGATATGCCATATTAACAGCACAACTCTGCAGAGCTCAACATCCTAAGACTATCTTTACCAAACATCAGTGTATTATATAGTATAGTATACCCTAGACTAATACTACCTCATTGCAGTGCACACTATACTAATACTACATCACTGCAGTGCACAATATACTATTATTACATCACTGCAGTGTACCCTAGACTAATACTACATCACTGCAGTGTGCCCTAGACTAATACTACATCACTGCAGTGTGCCCTAGACTAATACTACAAATACTAAATCACTGCAGTGTGCCCTAGAATAATACTACAAATGCTACATCACTGCATTGTGCCCTAGACTAATACTACAAATACTAAATCACTGCAGTGTGTCCTAGACGAATACTACATCACTGCAGTGCACAATATACTATTATTACATCTCTGCAGTGTGCCCTAGACTAATACTACATCACTGCAGTGCACAATATACTATTATTACATCACTACAGTGTGCCCTAGACTAATACTACATCACTGCAGTGTGCCCTAGACTAATACTACATCACTGCAGTGTGCCCTAGACTAATACTACATCACTGCAGTGTGCCCTAGACTAATACTACATCACTGCAGTGTGCCCTAGACTAATACTACATCACTGCAGTGTGCCCTAGACTAATACTACATCACTGCAGTGTACCCTAGACTATTACTACAAATACTATACCACTGCAGTGTACAATACACTATTATTACATCACTGCAGTGCACAAAATACTAATACTACATCACTAAAGGGTACACTATACTTGTATCACATCACTGCAGTGTACAGTACACTCTTATTATATTACTGCAGTGTACAATACACTATTATTACATCACTGCAGTGCATACTATACTATTGCTAAGTAACTGCAGTGTATAATATATGATTATTTTTATTACATACCAGAAACCACTGCAGTGTGTAATATGCTATTATTACTTCACTGCAGTGTAAACTAATTGTATGATACTTTATCTTGTATGTAATTGCTTGGTATACTTTGTATTTTTCTATAAAATCTGAATAAAAATAAGTCACTGTCAGTGTACGATGCATCATTATTATATTGCTACAGTACACAATATACTATTTTTACATCACCGCAGTGTACTATATACTATTTTATCACTGTACTGTACAATATATTATTATTTTCTCACTGCAGTGTACTATATACTATAATTTTATCACTGCAGTGTACTATATACTGTACTATTATTTCATCACTGTGCTGTACTATATACTATTTTCACATCAATGCAGTGTATAATATACTATTATTTAATTATTGTACTATATACTATTATTGCATCACTGCAGTGTACTATATACTATTATAATGTCTATAAAAGTAAAATGTACTATTTTTATATCACTGCAGTGTAACATATTCTATTGCTGTATCACAGAAAGGATAGGGATAGAAATATAGATATAGGAGATAGATAGGGGATTGACAGAATGATTAAATAATCTGAATTCAAGCAGCACAAAAAATATCAAAAAGATGGTCTGCAAGCAGCTGTGGATATAACCTTAATCTGGAATAGATAGACTTAGATTGATAACATTTATTATAAAGGCATTGACATAAGTATTCAGCCCTTTTGCTGTGACACTTGACATTTAGCTCTGGTTCCTCCCATTTCTCTGGATCATCTCTGAGATGTTCTACACCCTGATTGGAGTCACCTGTGGTAAATTCAGTGAACTGGACATGATGTGGAAGGACACAGCCCTGTCTATAGATCTCACAGCTGACAATGCATCAGAGCAAAAACCAAGCCAAGAGGAGGAACAAATTGCCTGTAGAGCTCAGAGACAGGATTGTGTGGAGGCTGAGATCTGGAGAAGAGGACACAAACAACAAAGTTCTCAGGACCACAGTAACCTCCATAATTCTTAAATGTTAGATATTTGGAACAACCAGGACTCTTCCCAGAGCTTGCCACCCAGGGGTGTAGCTATAGGGGAAGCAGGGGAAGTTGCTGCTTTAGAGCTCGCACTCAGAAGGACCCAACCAGGAGGAGGACTAAAAGATTTTTTTCTCAGGGCCCCTTCAACAATATTATAAAATGACACTATATACAGAGACACTGAGGAAACTGATGGAGTGGCTGCCGGGCCTCGTCTGAGAGAGTGATCTTGACTAGTATAGGAGTGGGGGATGCACAAGAGGAGGGGGTTGCGATGAAGTTACTGGGATAAAGGAGGGCATTAAAAAATTTGCTGCAGGGACCAGTCATTTCTAGCTATCCCACTGTAGCTGTCCCCCCATCTGGGAGTGAAGTCTTGGTAAGAGAGGTGACAATGAACCCAATGGGCACTCTGGCTGAGCTTGAGATCCTGTGTGAAGAAACTTCCAGAACATGAACCCTCACTGCAGCCTCCAGCAATCTTTGGGATTTTTGGCAGAGTAACCAGAAAGAAGCCTACTCTCAGAGAAAGACACGCGAAAGCCGCCTGGAGTTTGGCAAGAAAAAGCACCTAAAGGACTCTGAGACTGTGAGAAACAAGATGCTCTGGTCTGATGAAACCAGGATGGAACTTTTTGGCCTCAATTCTAAGCTCATGTCTGGAGGAACCAGGTGCTGCTCATCACCTAACCAATACCATCTCTACAATAAAGCATGGTGGTGGCTGCATCCTGCTGGGGTGAAAGAGAGACTGGTCAGGGTGGAGGGAAAGCTGAATGGAACAAAACGGGGATATTCTCAGTGGAAACCTGATCTAGAGCTCTGGACCTCGGATTGGGCCGAAGATTCACAAGACAATGACCCTAAGTACATGTACAACCCTGTGAATGTCCTTAAGTGGTCCAGCCAGAGCCCTGAACCCAATGGGACATCTCTGGAGAGACCTGAAGATGACTGTCCACCGATGGCCCCCATCCAACCTGACAGAGCGTGAGAGGATCTGCAGAGAAGAATGGCAGAAAATCCCCAAATCAAGGTGTGAAAACCTTGTGGCCTCATCTCCAAGAAGACTGGAGGCTGCAATCACTGCCAAAGGGGATTCAACTAAGTCCTGACTCCTGAGAAAAGGGTCTGAAGACTTATGTCAGTGTAATATTTTCTTTTTTTTCTTTTTTCTATAGCACAAGGAGCAACATAAGAAAATGTGCAAAAAGTGAAAGGGTCTGAAGACCCTGAAGAAGATGTTGTTCTACGCTATTTTACGTGTTATGTTCCTAGTTTCTACAATGTTTTCTCTTCCTATTCATTCATTTTCTGTTCTCTCAGGAGCTTTTCTCATTCCCTACTTGACAATGTTGGCTTTGGCTGGGATCCCCATTTTCCTCCTGGAGGTGTCACTTGGACAGTTTGCCAGTCAGGGCCCCATCTCTGTGTGGAAAGCCATTCCTGCCTTACAAGGTAAGTGCCACACATCTCCTGACTATGATACATTGGGCCACATTTAGTAACCAGTTCACTGTCCTTTGAAAAGTTGCATATCAGGTTTGTGCAAATGTTTTTCAACTTTTCCCAGCACTTGGTAATTTTGAGAAATGCTAGACATAGTAGTTTATTAAAGAAATAATTTGTATTCCAATTTTTATTCCACATCCTGCTAGAAATGTACATGATGTAATCTGTAGTGAATGTCATTTTCTTACCAGTGGCTGTATTTGTGAGTTATATCTCCCTGATGTTTCTCATCTGTGTCATGTGACCAGCAATCAGACTCACCAGATAACACAGCATCTTATGTGTGGACAGGAAGTCTATTTCTCTATGCATTCTTATAGGAGCCTCACTTTCAGTCTCATAGGAATGAATAGAGAAGTAACTGGTTTCCTGTCCTGGGTCAGTTGGAGGTCAGGGAGTTGGTCACCTGACCCAGCTACAATAAGAAGAGAGGAGATAACTCACAATTACAGTCTCTGATAAGAAAATGACATTCACTACAGATTACATCATGCACCTTTCTAACAGGTCAGAGAATAAAATTTATTGTGGGAGTTCTTCTTTAAGCAGCATGGCGGCTCAGTGGTTAGCAGTGGCTCAGTGGTTAGCGGTGGCTCAGTGGTTAGCGGTGGCTCAGTGGTTAGCAGTGGCTCAGTGGTTAGCAGTGGCTCAGTGGCTAGCGGTGGCTTAGTGGTTAGCGGTGGCTCAGTGGTTAGTGGTAGCTCAGTGGTTAGCATTTGTACCTTTTACTGCTGGGGTCCTAGGCTGAAATCCAACCAAAGACAACATCTGCTTGGAGGTTGTATGTTCCCTCAGTATTTTGTGTTGGTTTCCTCCGAGTACTCTGGTTTTCGGCCAAAGACATACTGGTAAGAAGCATAGATTGTGAGCTCCTCTGGGGACAGCAAGTGATGGTACAGCGCTGCAGAATATGTCAGCTCTATATAAGTGAGTAAAATAAATGAGACAGTGGTGCAAATGTCGGTATACATGTCATGTCTCTAGGAGGTACTTGCCGTTAAGGAACAGCTCTGTATATCATTATCGTTCTCGCCACTTTGATTTTGTTGGTTTGAGTAGGGGGTACTTGGTTTAGAGACATTGAGAACCACTGATCCAGATGAGGTAAGGTCTGTGCTGTAGATTGCATATCCTACAGTAGGATACAAAGAAGTCAGGGGGCTCCAGAACAGCAATATAAGTGAGGTGTCTACCTAAGTATGTTCTTACCCCACATCCAGAGACAGTTCATGTTTGTCCCCTTCTGATCTTTTTTTTTTTTAACTAACATCTTGGGGACCCTCAAGCAAGGAAGCAAGTTCTCTCTATAGCACCTGTTCTATATAAAGTTCTGGATCACACCTTTTGTTGCTTCTATTTACCTAGAACAGGGATGCTCAACCTGCAGCCCTCCAGCTGTTGCAAAAGTACAACTCCCAGCATGCCCTAATAGCTGTAGGCTGTCCAGGCATGCTGGGATTTGTAGTTTTGCAACAGCTGGAGGGCCACAGGTTGGGAATCCCTGGCCTAGAAAATTTGTATCTTCTGAAATATTGTGTTGTAGATTGTTCATGTCATCACCTGGGTGTTTTGCTTCACTTATGTCCATGGTGGCCACAATGTAGCAGTATAAACGTGTCTTCTCCATTGTTGGAGTGACATAGGAAGTGATGACTACATTCAGTAGAAGAACGCAGTGTTCTGGTGGTCCTGTGACTTACATATTGGTACTGGCATTATAGTACCTTCTCTGTGGATACTACTATGTTATTAGAGCACTTTTATGGACACTGCTATGGGGCAGGAGGCATTTTTTTAGATGATTATGTGCGACAGGAGGAATGATATCAACAGTGTGACACTGGGATGACCGTGGTGTTTGGTCTTTATGGGCACAACAGTTGGGAGTAGTTGTGGCACTGCTGTGTGGGGATAGTCTTCTGTAGGATTTACTGTTTGGAACAATACTGGATTGTCCTTTGGGTCACTAGTTCTGGACGCTGAGGCTGAGAACCCAGGACTATACATGGAACATCTAGAGGTTATTATGAGGTTAATGTTTGGATGTGTTGAGATACTGCCAAAGTGTTCTAGATGCTGCATGGCATATGTTATTACTGTTTTGTTCTAGATCACAGGTTTCTTCTATATGCTGAATCTGTGGGAGCTTCATGGAGTGTATTTTAATGATGAAGCAACTGTACTTGAAGCTGAGGCCGCCATGGGAAAGAGCTGGAATGAGTGTCATGAACCTGTCTACTAATAGGCTCTAGAGCAGAAGACGTGTGTGCTGTTATGGATGTATCTTTGCTTAGATCAGAAGTATCCTGCCTGTATAGATGGCACCAGTAACGTTTGGTGGATGAGTAATGTCCATTGACTTTCTGGTCCATGTTTTGTGCATTTAAGTTACTTCTTTTGATGATACTTTGTGTAACATTGGAGGGGATTTCAGTTGTTTTTTTCAGTTTGCCCTTTCTAGAGCTGTTTCTGGTTCTCTTAATGGTTTCCATTCTAGATTATTCATACATTACACAATATGTCTTTTGTGCCCTTAGATAATCTCTTCATGTGTTACACAGTATACAGCCTGATCTAAATGTGCTCTAGATCACTCTACATGATAGCAGATATTGGTCTTCACATTCTCAACTGACTTGGTTATGACTTGTACAGTAATTACTAGATTATTTTATGGAGTGGAGGTATTATTTGATCACTGTATAGCGGTATTATTTAATCACTGTATGGTGATGTTATTTGATCACTGTATGGCAGTATTATTAGAGCACTGTGTGATGGTATTATTTGATCATTGTATGCTCTAGATCATTCTACATGGGAGCAGATATTTGTCTTCACATTCTCAACTAACTTGTAACTATTGTTCATGACTTGTACAGTAATTACTAGATTATTTTATGTAATGGAGCTATTATTTGATCACCGTATAGTTGTATTATTTGATTGTGGTGGTGTTATTAGAACATTGTATGGAGGCATTATTTGACCACTGTATGGTGATATTATTTGATCACTGTATGGCAGTATTATTAAAGCACTGTATGATGGTATTATTTGACCACTATATGGGGGTATTATTTGATCACTATATGGTGATGTTATTTGATCACTGTATGGCAGTATTATTAGAGCACTGTTTGACAGTATTATTTGATCACTGTATGATGATATTAATCGATCACTGTATAGCAGAATTATTAGAGCACTGTATGACGGTATTATTTGATCACTGTATGGTGACATTATTTGACCACTGTATGGGGGTATTATTTGATCACTGTATGGTGATGTTATTTGATCACTTTATGGCAGTATTATTAGAGCACTGTATGACGGTATTATTTGATCACTGTATGGTGATGTTATTTGATCACTGTATAGCAGTATTTTTAGAGCACTGTATGACGGTATTATTTGATCACTGTATGGTGATGTTATTTGATCACTGTATAGCAGTATTATTAGAGCACTATTTGACAGTATTATTTGATCACTGTATGGTGACATTATTTGACCACTGTATGGGAGTATTATTTGATCACTGTATGGTGATGTTATTTGATCACTGTATGGCAGTATTATTAGAGCACTGTTTGACAGTATTATTTGATCACTGTATGGTGACATTATTTGACCACTGTATGACGGTATTATTTCATCACTGTATGGGAGTATTATTTGATCACTGTATGGTGATGTTATTTGATCACTGTATGGCAGTATTATTAGAGCACTGTTTGACAGTATTATTTGATCACTGTATGGTGACATTATTTGACCACTGTATGACAGTATTATTTCATCACTGTATGGTGATGTTATTTGATCACTGTATGGCAGTATTATTAGAGCACTGTATGATGGTATTATTTGATCACTGTATGGTGATATTATCTGATCACTATATGTTGGTATTATTTAAACACTGTATGGGGGTATTATTTGATCACTGTATGATGATATTAATCGATCACTGTATGGCAGTATTATTAGAGCACCGTATGACGGTATTATTTGATCACTGAATGGTAGTAAAAAATTGGCAGCCACGTGGTAATTAGCCTACATGTTTTAAATGCTATCTGCGTCCTTACTCACCCTGGAACATGCAGGCTAATTCCTATGGAGCTGTCGATACAATCGCCATATGGATGTTTATTTTATCAAGATGAATTGAAATTAAGAGAAGATTTGCAATTTTGCCAAGTGCTGGATCGTTTTACTTCACTGACATTATTCTATAACTATATGGCCTCATCACAGCAGCGCTATTATCTGTGACAGGGTATGATATTACTGTATTTGCTTCAAACCAGGCAGAATAAGAAGTGCGTGGACCACATTTTGTCTCGTGTGTCCATCCGAGCAGCTTCACCCTGGTGTGTGTTGCACATATGACCGAACCATTGATATCCCCTTGGCGTTCAGTGATTTCGGTATTCTACTCTCCCTTAAATCCCATGTATTTCCATCAACTTTACTTTATTGTTGAATCACGAGCCCTGACCTCAGCTGAGACTGAAAATACTGTCAGAATTTGGATTTGGTTTTTCTAGGATTTGTTTTTTTTATGAAGTATTATTCTGAAGATTCATTATTCTTCCTTGGCATTCTCTGTTTAGACATGTGGTTCAGTGGAGATCTAGAATTGTCCTGGATTGCATTTGTAGCCGACTTTTATTTCAACCACCTTTTTCCTCTTCTTCTGGAATGTAATATATAATGGTGACCCCTTCACTAGTAAATCCTCTCTAAAACTTATATTCTGGATTTCATCAGGTTTTGATTAGTTATTAAGGGCTGCCTGGTTTATCTGTAATATTCCATATGTAGCTCCTAAATTCCCCATGAAGTTGGATCTCTATGATTACACCATACACAGGGTTGCCATTTAGATTTTGTATTTTTTTTTTATAAACAATCTAATTAAAATCATGAATGGGCAACACTGTTTACTGACACTGGAAAACCTGTATGAATACATAAAGAATATATAATAACATTAGTCTGCAGAATACCTGTGTGAACACATTACCAACACTTGCTGTGAACCAATGATAATTATTCTCATTGACCTGCAAAAGAATAAAAATTCACGAACACTGGAAAAAAAATGTTCTGTTTTTCCTGACTGTCCGTGTGTGTTCTATCTGATTTGTGTTCCAGTTCTCTGTCATTTATGTTCTAGACTCCTGTGCTATGTTCCTCTTGCTTTCTAATATGCTAGATTCTTATATTCTTTGCCTAGTTGGCTCCAGGGGTATGTGTGCCCTTGGGCAATAGTCCTGTTGGGTGTATTGTCTACTTTTCCCTCAGCTTGACAAATAAAGCATGTTTATCCAGATCAAGTTGGGTTCCATAAGCCCAGTTGAGCTTGGTATCAGCCCAGCCTTCTAATATGTATATCATTCTAATGATTCTTCTACTGGGTTGAGCTCTCTTTGATACATACAGTACATTAGATTATTAGTGTTATCTCTGGTGTGTGTTCTAGATTTCTAGCATTCTCTCATAGATAATCTAGGTTTCTAGTGATATGTCTGGTGATGTAGTAGATTTCCTACAGTGTATTGTATATTCTAGATTTTAAGTATTGCAGTAGACTGTTCAGGTTTCCTTCTGTGTATTATATGTTCTAGATTTCAAGTACTGTTGTAGATTGTTGGGGTTCCCTCCCGTGTCTTATATTTTCTACATAAGTATTACTGCAGAATGCTGAGGTTTCCTCCTGTTTATTATATGTTCTAGATTTTAAGAATTAGATTAGAATGCTGAAGTTTTCTCCTGTGTATTGTATGTTCTAGATTTCAAGTACTGTTGTACTAGATTTTAAGTATTACTGTAGAATGCTGAGGTTTTCTCCTGTTTATTTTATTTTGTAGATTTTAAGTATTAGAGTAGACTGCTGAGGTTTTCTCCTGTGTATTGTATGTTCTAGATTTTAAGTACTGTTGTAGATTGTTGGGGTTCCCTCCTGTGTTTCATATTTTCTAGATTTTAAGTATTACTGCAGAATGTTGAGGTTTCCTCCTGTTTATTATATGGTCTAGATTTTAAGTATTAGAGTAGACTGCTGAGGTTTTCTCCTGTGTATTGTATGTTCTAGATTTCAAGTACTGTTATAGATTGTTGGGGTTCCCTTCTGTGTCTTATATTTTCTAGATTTTAAGTATTACTGCAGAATGCTGAGGTTCCCACCTGTTTATTTTATTTTCTAGATTTTATGTATTAGAATAGAATGCTGAGGTTTTCTCCTGTGTATTGTATGTTCTAGATTTCAAGTATTGGAGAAGATTGTTGAGGTTCCTTCCTGTGTCTTATATTTTCTAGATTTTAAGTGTTACTGCAGAATGCTGAAGTTTTCTCCTGTGTATTATATGTTCTAGAGTTTAAGTACTGTTGTAGATTGTTGAGGTTCCCTCATGTATCTTATATTTTCTGGATTTTAAGTATTACTGCAGAATGCCGAGGTTCCCTACTGTTTAATATATTTTCTAAATTTTAAGTATTAGAGTAGAATGCTGAGGTTTTCTCCTGTGTATTGTATGTTCTAGATTTCAAGTATTGCAGTACTTTGTTGAGGTTTGCTTGTGTGTATTACATGTTCTTGCTTAAAATTATTGATGTAAATTTCTGTGGTTGCCTCTATTGTATTATAGATGTTCTGTTTTATTAAGGTTTCCTCCTGTTTATTATATTTTCCAGATTTCAACTATCATAGTAGTTTGCTCAGGTTGTATGCGGTGTATTGTATGTTGCTACATTTGTTCTAGATTCTAGAAGTGTTCTTCCTGATGTTAAGTTTTGTTAACACAATATCCTTATTATTCTTAATCCCACTAATGTAAGATCTAGATTTCTAAGTTTTAATGTCAGAATGTTTGCAGAATCAATGAGAATATTTCTAATGTATTTTTTTTTATCATTCTTCTAAACACTTGGGGTCATTTATCAAACTGGTGTAAAGTAGAACTGGGTTTGTTGGCCATAGCAACCAATCAGATTCCACCTTTCATTTTCCAAAAGAGCTGTCAAAAATGAAAGGTGGAATCTGATAAATGAACTGCATGATCTTAATATGTGGATCTCCTATGTATGATCTTATTTATTTAGCTAAAGTAAAATCTAGATTTTACATGTTCTCTCAGATCTAGATTCCTACTCCTACAGTTTAGCCAGGATCCAAAACCCAAATCCCATTTGCAATAATTAATCCAGACTCCTGGTGTTGTCTATGAAATGTAATCTAATTTCATCTTTATGGTGTTTCAAGAGAATTTTCTGGTTATCAAGTTTAATCATTGTACAAATGAAACGTTTTGCGAGTTTCTAATATATTTTGTGTTTCATTCCTCACTATTTCAATCATCTCTACTTTCTCCCAGTGAATGAAAACATGCATATTACCTTCAGAGCCAGAACCCTTCCTAGCCTAATATTTCCCACAGCTAATGGTTTGTTGCAATTGAATCCAGTCTAGACAATCATCTGTAAGCTAGAAAGATCATCAACACAAATCTTTCTTCTGTCTTCAGTTTGTTACATTGTATTAGTCCCAATTAAACACAGTAGCCTGGAGTCCAGATTGTTTCATTTACAGAGAATTGCCTCGACTGAATGTAATGCAACAAACTCTCAGTTGTGATATATATTAGGTCAGGACTGGTTTCTCATGCATTCTCTAGATATAAACAGGAATCTTTCCATTCATTTTCAGCAAGTAGAGATATTGAAAATGATGAGAAACTGAAATGCAGTTTTAGATTTGTGTAAAACCCGTCTGGGTGTACATAGAATGAATGGCACTTTAAAATAAATAAATAATAATAATAATAATAATAATAATAATAATAATAATAATAATAATAATGTATATGTTAGATATGGATTGTATCTAAATACCTTACTAAATATTCCATGTGATGTATCAGCTGGATTTATTCTGGACAGTTAGTCCATGATTAATATTTGTTTAGTCCATTACTAATATTTGTAGCATTCATTTTCTTCTGTTTTAGGTTTTTAATAATCTTTTTTATGAATATGGTATATTAAGAAAGTTAGAGCCAGGTGTGCAATGTCTATATTGCAGCATACATCCCTTTGTGTACCGTCCTGTGTTGCCTCCAAATGACAACTACAGAGATATTCTTCCATAGAATTAGTGTTTCGAGTGAAGAATACCTCCATAATATTGGAGCAGTCCATGAGTCCATGTCAGATTCATACAGTGTGAAATAAGAGTCATTCAGAGGTTCAGTACGGCCCCATCATATTACAGACCTGTACTGCCCAGAGCTTATATCGCCCTGTCCATCAGGTCTTATGCAGCTTTATAGCAGAATTAACCAGTACAAGACTGAGCTATTTTCCCCGGTTAACGACCAAAGACATTTTCGTTGTTTTAGTACAGCTATAACTTGTTTTTTTCATTCTCAGAAATTTCTCCATCTTTTATCCAGTGATGCTTTATTTAAATTTTTTATGTATTTTATTTATTTTTTGTATTTTGAGTTATTTTTATTTACATTTTTTGTGTTTTGCTTATATTTTATGTATTAATTCATGTGTTTTTCATTTTACCCACTGCGCCCTCTCATAAGCTCATAAAATGACATTTGAGTGCATTAAAACATTATACACATTTAAGGTTTATATATATTTATAATAGCTGATAATTAATCTTCGTCCCCAAAGAGATACATTATGAAATGAACCCTTCCCAGCCATTTACTCCTCGAATGCTTTGGCCAATTCTAGTTTAACAACCCAATAATTGCTAATAGTTGATATATTTAATTGCTGATTTCTCCTGTAACTGGAGCTGACAGTATTGTGACCTGCACTGTATGGCGGCTCTGCTATTAAGACCCAACAGCTTCTCTGCATTTGCCCGGCACATGATTGCTGAGACGGTCGCTTCCTGAACGTTGCCATGTACAGTATACAGTGATCAGGACGGCATTGAAACATCTCTGCCTTCTCTATGGAACGTTAGGCTGTCACTAACAACCTGCTCCTTGTTCTTACAGCTGCACCGTCTCCATGCAGCTGCAGACTCAGGGCGGAGACATTCAGGAGTGTCCTTGGAGAGTCACATGAAGAACCACTGGCTGGGTGCAAATAAAATATTAAGATTCATTCAGCATCTATAGAACACAATAATAGACCTGTCTTCAGTGAGCTCCCCCTAGTGGTAGCTGCAGAAAGATAGAATTTTATCATGGAACTTTATGGCTATGCAGAAAATTTGGAGAACTTTGAAAAATGTATCTTCAACCCCTAAAAAGATACATTGTGAAATTAACCCCTCCCAGCCATTTACACCTTGAATACGTTGGCCAATTCTAGATGTACTACCCCTTTAAATCAGCGCACTGCTGCAGCTTTGGGTCGTTATTGGGTGTCAGCAGCGTCTATTATATCATGAAATGTTCACGTTGTTAACATTCAGCTTGCTGGTTATAGGATGCTATTACAGTTTATGACGTTGCAAATTGTCCCGTTCTCCTGGAAATCTGCAATTATCCAGATAATAAAAGAATTAATTAAAAACACTAAATATGTTTTATTCATTTTAATTTCATCCTTTTTTTACATCTGAATGAGAAAGTTTAGGGTATTTCAGAACTTGTATAATGGAGATGTCTCCCCTCCCCTCCTCCGCAGGCTGCGGGATCGCAATGTTGATTATTTCCGTTCTGATCGCCATATACTACAACATCATCATGTGCTACACCCTCTTCTATCTCTTCGCCTCGCTTGTGTATGTCTTACCCTGGGCGTCTTGTGATAATCCATGGAATACACCAGACTGTAAAGATAAAAGCAGACTTCTACTGGGTAAGTTCAGCTGGAAGATTGGGAAACCTCTTATCAAAACTATAGATTTACTGAAACTTCCATATCTATCTATCTATCTATCTATCTATCTATCTATCTATCTCATATCTATCTATCTATCTATCTATCTATCTATCTATCTCATATCTATCTATCTATCTATCTATCTATCTATCTATCTATCTATCTCATATCTATCTATCTATCTATCTATCTATCTATCTCATATCTATCTATCTATCTATCTATCTATCTATCTATCTATCTATCTATCTATCTATCTCATATCTATCTATCTATCTATCTATCTATCTATCTATCTATCTATCTATCTATCTATCTATCTATCTATCTCATATCTATCTATCTATCTATCTATCTATCTATCTTTCTATCCAATATCTATCTATCTATCCAATATCTATCTATCTATCTATCCAATATCTATCTATCTATCTATCTATCTATCTATCTATCTATCTATCTCACAAAGGCTCCATTGAGTTGAGCTGAAATGTTGCATTGAGTGTTGGGTGAATAAAGCCCTGGCGCCTGGTCCCACTGCTGCACAAAAAGACACCAGTATTTTTTTTAAACAGTATTAAAGATTTTGCATTGGGGTCCTAGAGCTTGAATGGGCCCCTGTGTGTGCAGGTCACGAAAGCTTCTGTTCTGTATTTTCTGATCTGGAGGAAGAGTCTTTATTCTCAGGACAGAGCAGTTATAATAGGTTATAATAGCGCTTCTTCGCCCTCCTGTGGCCAGTCTGTGTAATACATAATCCTAGTGTTTATAGCAGGATGGACATTTGAGGTTTACTGTTCAAAATGTGATCATCACTCAGGTTCTGCACATCTGATAGCTTTGCACTTTCAAAAAAAAAAAAAACAACATTTTATACATTTTTTGAGTGTGGTTTTAAATAGCGATGTGCGGTCGGTTGCCACCTGTGTTACTTATACAGGAGAGTAGAAAGAAGAAGTAATTATCATAATACAAGCTGAATAAGCAAATAAAGAATCTCATTTACTGACCCCCCCCACTTTACTAAATTAACCCCTTATACTGCCCCCCCCCCAGTCTATGTGCAGCAATGTCTGATAAAACATTTTCTTAATGGTGCTTTGGTTTATGCTCATTCTTCTCTTGTTGTCATGAAATCTGCTCTTTATGCACCGATTTCTTGCTAAACAATCTGAACAAAAAGAGCTGCAGTGTAAAGCATGGGGGATCTGCAGTTGGAGCCCTTGATGAGACAAAAAGTAGATTCCAGATTACCTTAGACACCAATAGACAATGCAGTGAAGCTGGAGTCTCTGATTATAGCCGTACGGCCCATAGCCAGTAATGTCCCCCTTCCATGCATTATGTCTCTGCAGATTCCTGTCTCATTGGGGATCAGCCAAAAATTCAAATCAAGAACAGCACGTTCTGTATGACCGCCTATCCAAACTTGACCATGGTGAACTATACCAGCCACGCCAACAAGACCTTTGTCAGCGGGAGTGAAGAATACTTCAAGTAAGACTTGGCTCTAAAATGTGACGTCATGTAGTATTTTTTTACGGGGTGGGAAAAACACTGAGAAATAAGTGAAACTACAAAAAAAAAAAATAAATGACAAGGCTTTATATTTTCACTGACTATAGCTCCAGTTATGATCTGTAGAATTTCCGTTACTTCCCTCCTCTGCTTCCTCTAATTGATGAACTACTGAAACCAGAAGAGGAAGCAGAGAAACACATGACTACACTGGGGCTGTCTGTAGTCTGTAACCATGGAGACACATAGTTCTTCATAGGAGCTGTAGACACAAAGCTGTAGGGGATTTTCAAATTAAGATTATTGGCAAAGTTGCTTATTTTTTTTCTTTTAGATGCATTGAAGCAATGCAAACATTGGTTGCAAAAATATACATACCCTTTAACTATAGCACAGTGTGGGGCACAGAGCAAGATGTGTGGGTTGTATGATCCCCCTGCCCCCTGTATATGGTTTGTAACAGCCCTGTCATCTCAGGTACAATATGCTGAAGATTTCGGCTGGTATCGAGTACCCCGGTGAAATCCGCTGGCCGCTCGTCTTTTCTCTCTTCCTGGCCTGGGTCATCGTCTATGCGTCACTTGCCAAAGGAATCAAGACATCGGGAAAGGTAGGAGCGGATAGGGTGACCCCAGAGAACAACGGCAGAAGTTAAAAATTAAAATTAAGAATTTTAGGAGCAAAACAGCAACAATGCAGTTACATGACAGGAATCTGCAGAACTAATTATATGCTGAATAGCTGCAAGTCCAATTTACATATGAGATAGCCGAGATGATTGTCTATAAGATGATGGGAGTCTCACGTTCCAGGCTGTAGTGGATGATGAGATATGGAGCCTGAAAGACAGAAGTTCAAAACATTGTTACCCCTTCTGCTCATTAGTGTAGATAAGCTCCGCTCCTTTGAGGAATATTTCATTGGATATCTATGACAAATAGGACTATTGGAGGAATGCTTACACAGGTCCAGGAAGCTGAGATATGAGGAGCTATTTGTAGGTTGCTCACACTGACAGAGGAGGAAAGCTTTTGATTTTTGAGCCCTTGACTTTGCAGAGTTGCTACATTGTCAGTGTTGTCACAATGTTTCCTTCATGTCACCGGAAACATAGGGACAAGAAACTGCAAACAGAACCATATATCTCAGCTTCCTGAAATCCATGAGTCTGACATGGAAGGAGAGGAAAGGCTGGGCAATTGCCACCCAAAAAAATTTCCATTAATCCCACTTTTATGACTGCTTTTAATAAACCCTAAGTTCTGTTTGAGTGATTTTTCAATACAGAGTTCCAAATCCTCTGCACAGACACAGAGATGAATAGTAAAATGTTGGCTACCTGCAGCCACCACCAGGGGGAGCTCACTGTCTACTGTGTTACTATTAAGCTCCACCTAGTGGTGGCTGCAGGCAAACTTATTAAATATGTCTGTGCTTTGGATTTGGTGGTCAGTATCAGAAAAACAAGATGTCAGATGGTTGAACATGGACATAACCCTAAATCAGCTTGTTTTGAAAGCGTTTCATCATAGTAGTTTTAACTCTATCAATTCCAGTTTGAAGACCACACCAATATATTGAAGACAGCACACCCTTATTTAGCTGCTGCCCTCCATGCCTCTACATACTACTTATGCCCCATAAAGTCATAATGCCCCCACACAGCAACGCTTCCCCCCATTGTGCTATGTCACCTTTTTGCCCCTACACAATAAAAATCCCCCTATGTGTCCCTCCAAATTAATAATACCCTCCGTTGTGCCCCACAGTAATTGTGCCCCATAATAATGGTGCCCTCCTTTGTGCCCTAAAGTAATAGTGCATTCCACTGTACCCTACAGTAATAATGCCCTCCATTGTGCCCCACAGTAATAGTGCCCTCCTTTGTGCTCCATAGTAATAGTGCCCTCCATTGTGCCCCACAGTAATAGTGCCCTCCTTTGTGCTCCATAGTAATAGTGCCCTCCATTGTGCCCCACAGTAATAGTGCCCTCCTTTGTGCTCCATAGTAATAGTGCCCTCCATTGTTCCCCACAGTAATAGTGCCCTCCTTTGTGCTCCATAGTAATAGTGCCCTCCATTGTGCCCCACAGTAATAGTGCCCTCCTTTGTGCTCCATAGTAATAGTGCCCTCCATTGTGCCCCACAGTAATAGTGCCCTCCTTTGTGCTCCATAGTAATAGTGCCCTCCATTGTGCCCCACAGTAATAGTGCCCCTCCTTTGTGCTCCATAGTAATAGTGCCCTCCATTGTGCCCCACAGTAATAGTGCCCTCCTTTGTGCTCCACA
Source organism: Rhinella marina (assembly GCA_900303285.1). Lineage (NCBI taxonomy): Eukaryota > Metazoa > Chordata > Amphibia > Anura > Bufonidae > Rhinella > Rhinella marina. The sequence continues at coordinate 42,973 of ONZH01004308.1, forward strand.
GTAATAGTGCCCTCCTTTGTGCCCCACAGTAATAGTGCCCTCCTTTGTGCTCCATAGTAATAGTGCCCTCCATTGTTCCCCACAGTAATAGTGCCCTCCTTTGTGCTCCATAGTAATAGTGCCCTCCATTGTGCCCCACAGTAATAGTGCCCTCCTTTGTGCTCCATAGTAATAGTGCCCTCCATTGTGCCCCACAGTAATAGTGCCCTCCTTTGTGCTCCATAGTAATAGTGCCCTCCTTTGTGCTCCATAGTAATAGTGCCCTCCATTGTGCCCCACAGTAATAGTGCCCTCCTTTGTGCTCCATAGTAATAGTGCCCTCCTTTGTGCTCCATAGTAATAGTGCCCTCCTTTGTGCTCCATAGTAATAGTGCCCTCCTTTGTGCTCCATAGTAATAGTGCCCTCCTTTGTGCTCCATAGTAATAGTGCCCTCCTTTGTGCTCCATAGTAATAGTGCCCTCCATTGTGCCCCACAGTAATAGTGCCCTCCTTTGTGCTCCATAGTAATAGTGCCCTCCTTTGTGCTCCATAGTAATAGTGCCCTCCTTTGTGCTCCATAGTAATAGTGCCCTCCTTTGTGCTCCATAGTAATAGTGCCCTCCTTTGTGCTCCATAGTAATAGTGCCCTCCTTTGTGCTCCATAGTAATAATGCCCTCCTTTGTGCCCCACAGTAATAGTGCCCTCCTTTGTGCCCCACAGTAATAGTGCCCTCCTTTGTGCTCCATAGTAATAATGCCCTCCTTTGTGCTCCATAGTAATAGTGCCCTCCTTTGTGCTCCATAGTAATACTGCCCTTCATTGTACCCCACAATAATAATGCTTTCCATTGTGCCGCACAGTAATAGTGCCCTCCATTGTGCCCCACAGTAAGTGTCCTCTTTCGTGCCCCAACTTAATAGCCTCCTCCACTGTGCCCCACACTAATGGTACCCTTTGTGCCCAAAAGTCCCCTTCCCCTCAGTAATATCCCCCATGTACCCCCAAAGTATTTGTGCCCCTGAAAATTAATAATCCTCCTTTTTGTCCCCACAAGGTAATAGTGCTGACGGAAAGTCTGTGCCTCTAGAAAGTAATTGCCTCTTCCGTGTCCCTCCACAGTAATAGCGCCCCCACATTGTAACATTGTGTTGTGCACTAGACATTACACAATGTATCAGATTTCTTGGAGCGTCCCTTTAAATACAGTTTTAACCCCTTTGGACGGCCCGTGGACTGATATTCATTGTATGATTTTATGTCGTTTTAGAGGAAATGCCCTTTAATTGTGTTTTTATAGTATGTGGCGTCCTCTAGGGGGCAGTGTAAAGAATTGCAGCATGTTGACTTCTATGTGTGCGCTGCATGGGCAGGGTGACATGCTGGTAAGTGAGGAGGATGGAAGCATGGCTCTTGAATGGCAGACACCTGGTGGCCGCTACTATCACCTGGGCTTAGGTCGCCTCTTATACCTTTGTCTGTGTTACTGTCCAGGGGAAATAGTGAAGTTTTTTCTTAACTTTGCACATTTTTCAGGTTTTTCCTGCCTACTTTGGAATGAAGCCTAATTAGTTACTGGAATGTTGTCTGCAGAGCATGGTTAGTCTAAAAGGAAGGTGGTCCTCGTGTCCCACTGCACCCCGGCCGATACTGCCCCCACCCAAATCACTCACAGGGCAAGGACACAAAGGACAGGACATCCACACACTGTATCTAAGATCACACAATATCTGCAAGTAATTTGTGTTACATCATATCTTATATTCCAGTCACATCCAGAGCTGCACTCACAATTCTTCTGGCTTCCTTATTGTCTGTTTTGTTGGGTTAAGGAGCTGTAGCCCTCACAGCCACCATTAGCAGAGTGGATTTTGAATGCAGCTCTGGATGTGACTAGAGTATAGCATTGTATGAAATGGTAACATTGTATCTGCACTGGAGATACAATGTAATACAATGTCAAACTGTCATTTATTGGGCTTGACCGCAGGTATGGAGAATAATTGTGCAACTTTTATACTTTTATTTAACATTAATTATTAATACCTCCCCATTTTCAACATCTCTGATTACTGTCAGTGAATGGAACCCATCCTAAACTAATTCTGTTCTGACACCTGCAGTTTGTCACAATGTATCAGCGCAGGTCAAAGCAATCAGACTGGAATCTGGAAGGTGAGAAAGATTGGCGCCAGTGCTGTGTTTGGCTCATGGACTGATACACTGTAACGGACCCTCAGTGAGATTGAATCAGGACAGGTTTTCATCTTGTGTATGTAAACAGAATGATTTCCATTCACAGACAGCAAGCATAGACTGTAAAAACGGAGAGGAATTCAAACACAAAGCCAAAGTTTAATTTTACAATGCATAGCCTGAACTACTCTATGACAAACACAGCTCTGCTGCCTAGTTTTGATGTCGTATGTATCCATAGGCATTTGGAATATATATTCAAAATAATAGACTGATCATGGGGGGAGGGGGGTGACAAACACAGTTGGGAAGCCTGAACCAAGCACAACACAGAGTGCAGATACATCCAGGAGCCACTAGATGGCAGTAGTCATCAGCCCCCCCACTCTCACCCTTCCATCTATGTTTCTAAACTAGGTGTCAAGAAAGTTCTCCTCCCTGTGCCTCTTGGTGTCCTGTGCTGTAACACTGTGCCTCCCGTGTTACTCTGCTTCGTGCACATGCTTTCTGTGGATTTCTGTGATTGGCGTAATGTCTCTTTTATTCCAGGTGCTCATGCAGATTCTGAAAGTTTGTACCCCTCCCATTGTATCCAGGGCTCAGGAGAATATATCTAGGGGGATATGTTTATTAGGGCGCCCCTCAGTAAGGTGCAGATTATAAACCCCACCGGTGATTATGTGCCACTGATAATGTAGCTGTAGTACCGGACATGGGCCACTAGGTGGAGCGGGGAGCGCACAGAGCGGTGATACAGTTGGAGGGGTCCTGCAGGTCTCTTTGTCTCTCCAGGTTCTGTGTCCTTCTCCAGGATCTGTCCAGTCTGTTCTCTGTCATGGTGGCCCAGTGCTGTTGTATCGCGTCCGCACCACTCCTCGCAGTGGAATAATTGGGTTTTGCTTTATTATCTAGGTTGTGTATTTTACAGCCACTTTTCCTTATGTGGTACTTGTCATCCTCCTCATCCGAGGGGTGACCCTACCGGGGGCAGGAGCCGGCATCTGGTACTTCATCACCCCAAACTGGGAGAAGCTGGGAGATGCCATGGTGAGTACAGGGAGAAGGACAGCAGGTGTCAGGGGGGTACGGAACATATTTGCAGTCTATCTATCTATCTATCTATCTATCTATCTATCTATCTATTAAATATCTTCAAAAAAGGACTGCAGCACATCCATAGAGTAAGTGAAATGTGATATTTATTCACCCATGCGACGTTTCGGTCCACTTGCTGGGACCGTTTTCAAGTGTTTTCTAGCTTGAAAACGGTCCCAGCAAGTGGACCGAAACGTCGCATGGGTGAATAAATATCACATTTCACTTACTCTATGGATGTGCTGCAGTCCTTTTTTGAAGATATTTAATGGATGGATGGTTGCATCTTGACCGTGGGCACTCCGGACTTTCAATACTGGTAGTGCTGCTCCTAATCTAACTAATGATAATAATAATATCTATCTATCTATCTATCTATCTATCTATCTATCTATCTATAACACATTTATTTTTTCTTCTTTGAGGTTTGGAAAGACGCAGCTACACAGATTTTCTTCTCTCTGTCCGCAGCCTGGGGAGGTCTGATCACCTTGTCATCATACAACAAATTCCACAACAACCTGTATCGGTACGTGTGTATAATCCGTATAAACTGTACCTGTTATTACACAACGGTTATTTATAGCAGGAGGTGCACAATTATAACGAGATATCCAACTCCAGAAAACAGTGGCTCCTAGAGGTGAAATGACTGTATTGCACTGCCTGCCTCCTCCATGTCTTCGGTCTGGAGAGGTGTCAGACGCTCTCTGCTGGTTATCACTGTGTATGAACGCCCCCATGACGCTCCTCTCTTTTGCAGGGACACACTGATTGTGACTTGCACCAACAGCGCCACAAGTATTTTTGCCGGTTTCGTCATATTTTCTGTCATCGGCTTTATGGCGAACGAGCTAAAAGTAGATATTGACAAAGTTGCTGATCAAGGTAAAAACATTATTCTACTTGAGGGCAAAGCATACAATTAAATATAGAACAAGCCACACCCCCATGTCTACTTGATCCCACCCCTGAGGATCCTAGTCCAGCCCACGAAGTACATGACTTTGCTCCTTCTGCACTGATTTTCTCCACAGGTCCTGGCATTGCTTTTGTCGTGTACCCGGAGGCCCTGACCAGGCTGCCGCTGTCCCCATTTTGGGCGATAATATTCTTCCTTATGCTTCTAACCTTAGGACTGGACACAATGGTAAGATGGCATGATTTTAATCTGGCAAATATATGATGGAAATTTCTAAAGAACTAAATGGACTGGATGCAAAGTCTAAACAGTGGAATCAGATCTTTTGTGCTCCCATATTCAGAATAGTGTGACCACTGAGGCGTGAGGCACCGGTGCCTCAGTCAAATCACTTTGACCTATAACTTGATATCTTTCACCTGATTTCAGTTTGCTACAATTGAAACAATTGTAACTTCCGTTACTGATGAGTTCCCCAAGTATCTGCGGACCCACAAGCCCCTCTTCACCTTGGTCTGCTGTGTGTGTTTCTTCATCATGGGATTTCCGATGATCACTCAGGTCAGTGCGTCTGTCAGAGAGCAGAAAGTATCCATTGTGCGGTCCGCAAATTATAGAACCTGTCCAATTCTGGTCCGCAAAATGTGGGTCCACAGACTCATTAATGTCAATAGATGACACACGGACGGAATTCATATTTTGCGGATCCGCAGTTTGTAGTGTGAATAAGGTCTTAAAGTGAGTTATGTAGGGTCAGAAAAATAAAGCTGCTTTTGTCCAAAAACAGCGCCCCCACTGTCCACAGGCTGTGTCCGGTACTGCAGCACAGCTCAATTCACTTCAGTGGAGCTAAGCTGCAATACCAGAAACAACCCATGGATGGGGGTGGCGCTGTTTATGGAAAAAGTAGACATGTAATATTAGACAATAAAATAAGTTACATTGAAACTAAAACATTCCTCCTGACTATTTGGCTCTTCCAGGGGGGGATCTACATGCTGCAGCTCGTGGACAATTATGCCGCTTCATATTCACTAGTAATAATTGCGATCTTTGAGCTGGTGGGAATTTCCTATGTGTACGGTAAGAAACCTCTCATAAATGTACTGTATGTGTCTGCATGTAAGAATAAAACCGCAGCATCCAGGAAACCAACTCTTCTATGACAACATCAGGTTCTCTGAAAACACGGAATCAGGTTCACCAAGAATCAACTACATATAGAAAACGTCTATCTGCTGTACAGTAGACCAACCCTCTGTACTGCACAGGATCGTATGTAGGGGGCAGTAGTATAGTAGTTATATTCTTGTACATAGAGGGCAGTATTATAGTAGTTATATTCTTGTACATAGGAGCAGTATTATAGTAGTTATATTCTTGTACATAGGAGCAGTATTATAGTAGTTATATTCTTGTACATAGGAGGCAGTATTATAGTAGTTATATTCTTGTACATAGGAGCAGTATTATAGTAGTTATATTCTTGTACATAGGAGCAGTATTATAGTAGTTATATTCTTGTACATAGGAGCAGTATTATAGTAGTTATATTCTTCTACATAGGAGCAGTATTATAGTAGTTATATTCTTGTACATAGGAGCAGTATTATAGTAGGTATATTCTTGTACATAGGAGGCAGTATTATAGTAGTTATATTCTTGTACATAGGAGCAGTATTATAGTAGTTATATTCTTCTACATAGGAGCAGTGTTATAGTAGTTATATTCTTGTACATAGGAGCAGTATTATAGTAGTTATATTCTTGTACATAGGAGCAGTATTGTAGTAGTTATTATTCTTGTACATAGGAGGCAGTATTATAGTAGTTATATTCTTGTACATAGGAGCAGTATTATAGTAGTTATATTCTTGTACATAGGAGCAGTATTGTAGTAGTTATTTTCTTGTACATAGGAGGCAGTATTATAGTAGTTATATTCTTGTACATAGGAGCAGTATTATAGTAGTTATATTCTTTGTACATAGGAGCAGTATTGTAGTAGTTATATTCTTGTACATAGGAGGCAGTATTATAGTAGTTATATTCTTGTATATAGGAGCAGTATTATAGTAGTTATATTCTTGTACATAGGAGCAGTATTGTAGTAGTTATATTCTTGTACATAGGAGGGCAGTATTATAGTAGTTATATTCTTGTACATAGGAGGCAGTATTATAGTAGTTATATTCTTGTACATAGGACCAGTATTATAGTAGTTATATTCTTGTACATAGGAGGCAGTATTATAGTAGTTATATTCTTGTTCATAGGAGCAGTATTGTAGTAGTTATTTTCTTGTACATAGGAGGCAGTATTATAGTAGTTATATTCTTGTACATAGGAGCAGTATTATAGTAGGTATATTCTTATACATAGGAGCAGTATTATAGTAGTTATATTCTTGTACATAGGAGCAGTATTATAGTAGTTATATTCTTGTACATAGGAGCAGTATTATAGTAGTTATATTCTTGTACATAGAAGCAGTATTATAGTAGTTATATTCTTGTACATAGGAGGCAGTATTATAGTAGTTATATTCTTGTACATAGGAGCAGTATTATAGTAGTTATATTCTTGTACATAGGAGTAGTATTATAGTAGTTATATTCTTGTACATAGGAGCAGTATTATAGTAGTTATATTCTTGTACATAGGAGCAGTATTATAGTAGTTATATTCTTGTACATAGAAGCAGTATTATAGTAGTTATATTCTTGTACATAGGAGGCAGTATTATAGCAGTTATATTCTTGTACATAGGAACAGTATTATAGTAGTTATATTCTTGTACATAGGAGCAGTATTATAGTACTTATATTCTTGTACATAGAAGCAGTATTATAGTAGTTATATTCTTGTACATAGGAGCAGTATTATAGTAGTTATATTCTTGTACATAGGAGCAGTATTATAGTAGTTATATTCTTGTACATAGGAGCAGTATTATAGTAGTTATATTCTTGTACATAGGAGCAGTATTATAGTAGTTATATTCTTGTACATAGGAGCAGTATTATAGTAGTTATATTCTTGTACATAGGAGCAGTATTATAGTAGTTATATTCTTGTACATAGGAGCAGTATTATAGTAGTTATATTCTTGTACATAGGAGGCAGTATTATAGTAGTTATATTCTTGTACATAGGAGGCAGTATTATAGTAGTTATATTCTTGTACATAGGAGCAGTATTATAGTAGTTATATTCTTGTACATAGGAGCAGTATTATAGTAGTTATATTCTTGTACATAGGAGCAGTATTATAGTAGTTATATTCTTGTACATAGGAGCAGTATTATAGTAGTCATGTTCTTGTACATAGTAATTATATTACATATAAGCCTTCTTAGCTTAGGAGAATTCTCCTCCCATGGTATATAATTTCATTTTTCTGAGCTATGGTGAAGATAATTAGAATAAATAGATATTCTGGAACCTCTTTTATAATTATACAGACATATGAATGTTGCTCTGTTCATCTCTCCACATTATGATTCCATGTACAGTGCAGCTTACAGGAGGGTCTTTTCTGTATATTAGGATTTTATTGGTGATTCTTCCCCTGTAATGCTCTCTGTGGCTCGGTACGGGGAATGATGATGTCTGCACCCATCTGGGAGTTCTTTTTAAATAGCTGGAAACAGTTTGCATCTTGAATCGCTGCTATTTTAATTTTACGATCTTCACTTGTGTTAAAGACTTCGCCATTCTCTGTTTACTGCTCCCAAGAGGAACATTGAAACCATCATAACACATATGTGTTACCGAGTGAGTGAAGGATCAGGCGCCAAGAGACTCTACAGAGAGCTGATTTACACAGATTAAACCTCCATTACGTGAAGACATTAACAAGGAGACATTCAACTCGGTTGTTTTTTTTTAGTTGATTTTAAGAAGTTTCACAAGTAGAATGAGTACCGTGTGCTGGGACTGATCACCTCTTGGTGGCTTAAAGAAGGATTAAATGGAGGACAGGTAGACCTGTAATGACTCAGAGATGGCCCATCAGCAGGATTAACCCTACCAAACCAGATACACTTCCTGGTGGGGTTGATCCTGCTGATTACAATGATACATGTCTCATCAAAACTGGTTGTTCTAAAAAATTATGCTTTTATGCTAATGAGGGTTTAAGTGCACTGAGGGTCATGGCCAACACTGGAATGCTGAGGAGCCAAGGTGCACTGAAGTGCTAGGCCCTGTCCCTTGGTGCACTGAAGCCCTCATTTGCATAATAAAAACCTTTTTTTTTGGAATGCCGCCAGTGATTATCAGGTATCATTATAATCAGCAGGATGAACCCTGCCAGGTAGCATGTCTGGTCTAATTGGATTGATCTTGCGAATGTGTGCTCTTCAAAGGGGTTGTGTCATTGGTGGTGTATTGCTAGGAGCTGCCAATGTCAGATAGGTTCAGGTCCCACCTCTAGAATCCACTCCGATCTACAGCATGGGCCCCCAAAGCGCAGGGTAGCATACTACAAGCATGTTCTTCATTCACCTCTACAGAAGTTAAAAAAATAGCCAAGAGAGCCCTCTCGGCTATTCTCAGAACTCCTATAGAAGCGAATGGAGGGTGGATGTTTTTGCGTAGAGATAGGAGCAGGTACCATTGGTGGGAACCACACTTTTTGGACATTGGTAGTATGCCTGAGATGAAACAACCCCTTTAAGGGCTTCTCCGGGACTCAGAACAGGTTATAAATCTTTGATTGATGGGGGTCCAAACAACCCATAGGACACACTCCAGTCAGCACAGTGGAGGGACTGCAACATATTCTCTTAAATGGGATGAACTGTATCTGGCTGTTCAGCTGCCTGCATGGAAAAGCCCTGATCTCAGAGACTGAGAATATAAAATATTCTCTGACTATCTGATAATCCAGAATATCTGATTATATGACTCTCATCAGGTCTCTTATGCTGGACGAAAGTAATATTACGGTATACTACTATTTCTATATCCATGAGATTCAGAAAGGGCGCAATATTACATCTAGTGATGGATTTGCAGGCCAGTTGCATTCTCTCACCTCACCACCAGATGGCGATGGTTCCCTCTCCAGCTTTGCAGGGGAAGGTAAATTCAATGCCATCTGCACAAAGTGACTTTTCCTGTCAATCTCTTGCCTGGTTTTAGGCAGAGATCCTTCTCTTCCCACCTTTCCTTCTCTCCTTCAGACTTATATTAATAGTGTTACCATAGTCCAGTGTCTGAGCCTCGTCGGGGTCTATATAGGTGCAGTATTTTTGCATATATTGTACATTTTGAGTCTAACGAGAACCTTTACGATTTGCTTGTGCCCTCAGGCCTGCAGAGATTCTGTGAAGACATAGAGATGATGATTGGATTTCAGCCAAATCGCTTCTGGAAGATTTGCTGGGCCTTTGTCACGCCGACTATTTTAACAGTAAGGAGATGGATAGGGCTTAATATTGTATATCTATCAGTCCCTAAGGGCCGGTGAGGGGGACCGTGACTCCAGGTCGGGGAATGAATTATGCATTTAATGCAGACAAGTCTACAGATCTCTATTTCAACATATTCGATCCATAGAGCTGCCTATAGAAAGTATAGAGCAGGCATTCTCAACCTGCGGCCCTCCAGCTGTTGCAAAACTACAACTCCCAGCATTTCCAGACAGCCTACAGCAGGGGATGGTGGGAGTAGTAGTTTTACAACAGCTGTAGGGCCGCAGGTTGAGCATCCCTGGTATAGAGGATCATGCATGAAATACAGCCAAAGGTTATTCTTCCATACATCAAGCAGTTTTAAGCATTGGTACATTGTGTTGGTACATTGTCAATATACCACCTGTACAGTATACATACAGCTCATATACAGCACACATACGGCTCATATACAGCTCATACCCTTCACTCATACAGCACTTATATGGCACACATACAGTATACATACAGCACACACACAGCTTCATATATAGCACATATACAGCTCATACCCTTCACTCATACAGCACACATACATTATACATACAACATACATATAACTCATACACAGCACACATACGGCTCATATACAGCTCATACCCTTCACTCATACAGCACACATGCAGTATACATAGAGCTCACATATACAGCAGTATAGATAAGTAAATATACAGCACACATATGCAGTTTATATAGAGCACACATGTAGTATACAAACAGCACGCATACAGTAAACACAGTACATATATAGAAAAAATTTCTCATATGTAACATACAAGGGTCGCATAGTTAAACAGTTGTAAAGGCAAAGTGCCATTACTGCTCTGACCACAAGATGGCGCTGCTTTTCCATTCATGATTGTGGCTTTCCAGACAGAAGACCCCATGCAGGCTACAAGCAGAAAAACATCATGGTCCAAATTTAAGATGTTATGATCAAACATTCTTACTCCACCCCTGCCCCACCTGTAATTTCATTTACTATATAGAGCTGTGATGGCTAACCTCCGGCACTCCAGCTGTGGTAAAACTATGGCTCCCAAGATGTACACTTGCTTGGCTGTTCTCGGAACTCCATGCAAATGAATGGAGCATGCTGGGAATCGTAGTTTCACTACAGCTGGAGTGCCGGAGGTCAGCCATCACTGATACAGACCAAAACAGGTTATCCAGTCATTTCTAGATTGAAAACAAATCAGGAGTTTAAATTCAACAGGAGCACTGAAGGCCCCAAGCCCTGGTGTAACATCTATATGCTGTATCCTGGGCACTACATGTGTATACTGGAGATAGATAGATAGATAGATAGATAGATAGATAGATAGATAGATAGATATGAGATAGATAGATAGATATGAAATGGATAGATAGATAGATAGATAGATAGATAGATAGGAGATAGATAGATAGATATAGATAGATAGATATGAAATAGATATAGCTATAGATAGATAGATAAATAGATAGATAGATAATCAGCCATGGCATTCAGTAGTATATTAGCAATATCCAGTATTTCCCACTTTTACTGCAGATGCTGTTTGGGAGTGCAGTTCCCAAGTTTAGACACTGGGTGTCAGCAGAGAGTAGCTAAAGATGGAGCAGTAAATGGGGAGGGAGTATGTGTAATGTCACCATGTAGCCCTGTGTACAATATCCGGGTGACACACTCAGTGCGGCTGTTTCATCGCATGCACAATTCAGGTTCCTGATTTCTACTCCAGTATTGAGCACGGCCAACAAGGATAGAAAGAAGGTGAAAGGGAAAGGATTCCCTTCGGTGCAGCCGTTTATAGCTGTATAACAGATGACAGATGATAATATCGTTATAATATCCCTATAAATTGTTCCTTCAGATTTCATTGCGCACAATTAGCAAGTTGTGAAATTGACTATTAGAACGATCTCTATGAAATTTTATCTTGAGAATTAAAAAAAAAATAAATAAAATTTCATTTTTGTAATGTAAGTTTCTTACCCCCTGTGAAGCTTCTATATCTGGGTCCCTATGACAACACTTCCTGTGCTCTGGCAGCTCATTGTTATCATAGTGATACTGACCTCATAGCAGCCATTCACAACAGTGTTCTCTTCTTCCCAGAAAGGTAACATTTTAAGAAGAGATATCATTGGTTCCATGAGTCCCCATGATAATCAGTCACAATCTGACTGTCATGGACACAGTGATGTCACAGTATAGGGAAAATTAAAACAGTGATGTCACAGTACAGGGATAATAAACACAGTGATGTCACAGTACAGGGATAATAATCACAGTGATGTCACAGTACAGGAATAATAAACACAGTGATGTCACAGTACAGAGATAATAAACACAGTGATGTCACAGCATAGGGAAAATTAAAACAGAGATGTCACAGTACAGGGATAATAAACACAGTGATGTCACAGTACAGGGATAATAAACACAGTGATGTCACAGTACAGAGATAATAAACACAGTGATGTCACAGTACAGAGATAATAAACACAGTGATGTCACAGTACAGGGATAATACACACAGTGATGTCACAGCATAGGGAAAATTAAAACAGTGATGTCACAGTACAGGGATAATAAACACAGTGATGTCACAGTATAGGGAAAATTAAAACAGTGATGTCACAGTACAGGGATAATAAAGACAGTGATGTCACAGTACAGGGATAATAAACACAGTGATGTGACAGTACAGGGATAATAAACACAGTGATGTCACAGTACAGAGATAAACACAGTGATGTCACAGCATAGGGAAAATTAAAACAGTGATGTCACAGTACAGGGATAATAAACACAGTGATGTCACAGTACAGGGATAATAAACACAGTGATGTCACAGTACAGAGATAATACATACAGTGATGTCACAGTACATAGATTATAAACACAGCGATGTCACAGTACATAGATTATAAACACAGCGATGTCACAGTACAGGATAATAAACACAGTGATGTCACAGTACAGAGATAATAAACACAGTGATATCACAGTACAGGATAATAAACACAGTGATGTCACAGTACAGAGATAATAAACACAGTGATGTCACAGTACAGGAATAATAAACACAGTGATGTCACAGTACAGGGATAATAAACACAGTGATGTCACAGTACAGGGATAATACACACAGTGATGTCACATTACAGGGATAATAAACATAGTGATGTCACAGTACAGGGATAATAAACACAGTGATGTCACAGTACAGGGATAATAAACACAGTGATGTCACAGTACAGGGATAATACACACAGTGATGTCACAGTACAGAGATAATAAACACAGTGATGTCACAGTACAGGATAATAAACACAGTGATGTCACAGTACAGAGATAATACACACAGTGATGTCACAGTACAGAGATAATAAGCACAGGGATGTCACAGTACAGAGATAATAAACACAGTGATGTCACAGCATAGGGAAAATTAAAACAGTGATGTCACAGTGCATGGATAATAAACACAGTGATGTCACAGTATAGGGAAAATTAAAACAGTGATGTCACAGTACAGGGATAATAAAGACAGTGATGTCACAGTACAGGGATAATAAACACAGTGATGTGACAGTACAGGGATAATAAACACTGTGATGTCACAGTACAGAGATAAACACAGTGATGTCACAGCATAGGGAAAATTAAAACAGTGATGTCACAGTACAGGGACAATAAACACAGTGATGTCACAGTACAGGGATAATAAACACTGTGATGTCACAGTACAGAGATAATACACACAGTGATGTCACAGTACAGGGATAATAAACACAGTGATATCACAGTTCAGGAATAATAAACACAGTGATGTCACAGTACAGAGATAATACACACAGTGATGTCACAGTACAGGGATAATAAACACAGTGATATCACAGTTCAGGAATAATAAACACAGTGATGTCACAGTACAGAGATAATAAACACAGTGATGTCACAGTACAGAGATAATACACACAGTGATGTCACAGTACAGGGATAATAAACACAGTGATGTCACAGTACAGGGATAATAAACACAGTGATGTGACAGTACAGGGATAATAAACACTGTGATGTCACAGTACAGAGATAAACACAGTGATGTCACAGCATAGGGAAAATTAAAACAGTGATGTCACAGTACAGGGACAATAAACACAGTGATGTCACAGTACAGGGATAATAAACACAGTGATGTCACAGTACAGAGCTAATACACACAGTGATGTCACAGTACAGGGATAATAAACACAGTGATGTCACAGTACAGGGATAATACACACAGTGATGTCACAGTACAGGATAATAAACACAGTGATGTCACAGTACAGAGATAATACCCACCATGATATCACAGTTCAGGTATAATAAACACAGTGATGTCACAGTACAGAGATAATAAACACAGTGATGTCACAGTACAGAGATAATAAACACAGTGATGTCACAGTACAGAGATAATAAACACAGTGATGTCACAGTACAGAGATAATACATACAGTGATGTCACAGTACAGGGATAATACACACAGTGATGTCACAGTACAGAGATAATAAACACAGCGATGTCACAGTACAGAGATAATAAACACAGTGATGTCACAGTACAGAGATAATAGACACAGTGATGTCACAGTACAGGGATAATAAACACAGTGATGTCACAGTACAGAGATAATAGACACAGTGATGTCACAGTACAGGGATAATAAACACAGTGATGTCACAGTACACAGATAATAAACACAGTGATGTCACAGTACATAGATAATAAACACAGCGATGTCACAGTACAGGGATAATAAACACAGTGATGTCACAGTACAGGGATAATAAACACAGCGATGTCACAGTACAGAGATAATAAACACAGTGATGTCACAGTACAGGGATAATAAACACAGTGATGTCACAGTACAGAGATAATAAACACAGTGATGTCATAGTACAGAGATAATAAACACAGTGATGTCACAGTACAGGGATAATAAACACTGTGATGTCACAGTACAGAGATAATAAACACAGTGATGTCACAGTACAGAGATAATTATTAAATATTACTGTTATGTGTGCAGTATCACTGTGCAGAGTTTTGCCACTTTCCTTACAATGTCCTTCTCACATATTTCCGTCTGATATTAACCTTTTCTTTGTCTTTCAGTTCATCCTATGCTTCAGCTTCTACCAGTGGGAACCAATGACTTACGGAACCTACCATTACCCATCGTGGTCCATGGTCCTCGGGTGGCTGATGCTGGCCTGCTCCGTCATCTGGATTCCAATCATGTTTGTCATCAAAATGCATCTGGCACCCGGCAGCTTTATTGAGGTAGCGGCTCCGAGCGGCTCAATCATTAGCCGGGCTCTGGCTTTGCATACTAAACACTGATTATTTCTGCCCAGTGCAAGAATCAGAAATAAGATTGCGGCTTCCAATAAGCAGCGGAACAGCTGGATTATAAAAAGATTACAATGCATTTTGTCATGGACATGCACCTCGTCCCCAGCCCCGGCCCGACCTAATCCATTGTATTTACGACTCTTCACTTGGGAGGTCAAGGAGTCAAAATGGCAATTTAGAGGAGATTAAAAATAATGACATTAGAAGCTCAATTTATTTTAATAGCGAGTAAACCAATAATTGTTCTGTTTATGATGCCAGAAGGTTGTTTTCTTGTCATTTTATGCCGGAGCCCCCGCTCCCCCCAGGAAACATGAAGCCTATTTTTCTTCTGCGTTCACCTGCCGCTCGGTGGAGAACGATCATTCGCGGATAATTAGAATCTCATTTCTAGCGCTGGTTTCTTATTTGGTCTGGTTTGTATACTTCAGGGGATTATCATAAACACAAATTCAATTACTTGCGAAGCTCCCACCGTCTGGGTTACTGGATTCAGTAATTGAGGAAAAAAGTGGATGTGAAGCGTTGGTTAAAAATCGGAAATCACATCTAATAGATTTCACTTGGGTTCTTGTAGGACGTGTTCTACATGGCCCAAGGCTGCTGTCAGTGACATACCATTGACTTGTGATTGAGCCACCATGGGTATCTTCTTATGAGCTCAGTTGAGACTATAACCCCTAGTGAAGTACCACTACAGAGAATATATAGCTTAGGTTTGAGGGGACCTGGTCCACACCATACCTGCTGTAAGAGCCAGTTCTTGGCAGGAGCACGTTGGTACCAAGCCAAAAGAAGACTATTTGAAGGTAGTATGGGAATATGGCCTAAGGCAACTTAAGAGGTAGTGGGAAATCGGCGGCCAATTGAGAACCTGTACCAGGAAGTGGGTTCTATATTCATGTTGGGGTTCTCCTTCCTCAGGATAGGTCCCAACCACTAATGTTGGGTTTTCCCAACAAAAATGATGTAGTGACCATTGACAAGGAACTTGGAATGCACAAAAGTAGCAATGAGTTGCAATATGCAACTGAATGCATACATATGGCTCACAAATGTCACACAATAGCTTCTAGGACTCAACAAAGGTCTTCTTCTAATCCTAGCCTAAGCTTAAAGGCTGGGACTAGAAGTATATTGAGCAACAGTCAGGAGATGGTCATTAGATACAGTTGGTACCAAGGAATTCACTGCTGAGTAACCCTAAGACCTTATGGCCTCTCCTAAAGTGCAATGAAACCTCTCCTAAAGACCACCCTCTTTTTTATTTCCCTTCTACCTTCTTCTTTGAGAAGTCCACCCCTCTATAGGAACATTTCACTGCACTTTTGGGTGATCTTATTAAAGGGGTATTCCGGTTACCATAAATATAACTTATGTTTTAGACTCATCATCAATCATTACCTAATATAATGTCTATTTCACATATTTACCGTTCAGTACTTTTCTTCCTCTGCTACCCACTGTGTTCCTCATAATTTACCATGGCACCGACCTGTAGTTCTGATCCTTTGTCAGGTCAGGCATGCTCAGTGTGTTGCTATCAGTTCTCTAGCTAAATGTCAGTGTGCTGCTGATTACTGAGTAGAGGGGGCGTGTCTGCACTGTGATATCAGGCAGCCAATCAGTAATCATCAATACTCCTAAACAAGCAGAAACTCACAGCAGGAAAGCTAGGGATTGTGGGAATTGTAGTTTTGTGAGAGAAGATCAGGAGCCATGATACTGTCAGTGTGTTGCAGGCTCACACAGGAGCTAGACAAATGGATTGCAGGGTAAAGTGAAGCTCTGGTTATATGTATAGGTATGGGCTCTGGTTATATGTATAGGTATGGGTTCTGGTTGGGTTACAGCTTGCAGCCTTAATGCAGTTTATCAAAAATTAAGTTACGTTACCGGAATACCCCTTTAAAGAGCTGGCAAGTTTTAGAAGGTACTTGCTCATTAACCTGACTCTTTTATTCTTACCTTACAGAGGCTGAAGCTGGTTTGCTCTCCACAGCCAGACTGGGGTCCGTTCCTGTCAAAACACCGTGGAGAACGTTACAAGAACATGGTAGACCCATTGGGCACCTCCTCACTTGGCCTGAAGCTTCCACCTAAGGATATGGAGCTAGGAACACAATGCTAGTATATATGGTGTCTGTACCTCTGTCGTACAGGCTCCCCACATTCCTCATAATATCCGTCTCCTTCGTCTTCCTTATCTGACAGTGCAGGTGGCCTCTTAGATAAACAGTAGATCCATTGTTGCATGCTGTAGCCAACACCTAAATCGACCGCCTTGCACATTTCTTGCTTCTCTATAGTGTCCACAACCTTTCGTTTTGACTGCCAAATATCAGCAGTGCCTCTGACGATGATTGTCCAGCTGCAGTAAGTAATATTATTTTATAGAGAAAAATAGAGTAGTTGTTCCTGTCATTATATGAGAATATTATATAGAGTGTGAGCCAATCTACTATTAAGCAAAGAACTTTCATTGTTTATTCCATCGACGATAGGTAAAACTCAAAAATGCATCATTCCCAATAGCCCAGAGTAGTTCCTCTACAGATACATCTCTGAAATGTCTATCAGGTTGGAGATCCAAGTCATATCTAAAAGTGGTAAACTCAAGTGAACCAGACTTCTTCCAGATATTCCACCACTAATTTGGTGGCTTCATCAGGTAAAATTAGTGGTATGAACATTCTCACTGCATGTATTTTAATGCAACGGTCGGGTCAACAGATGAAGCCACTGGGATTGTTAGTGAAGTTTATGTAAGGGTAAGTGGACCTAAGGAAGCAAGTCAAATGAGTGATGTTTCAATGGCTTCCTGAAGTCAACTTAGTTTTAGGAAAGTTCTCCAAGAATGTGTTGCTTTGCAGAAATGTCATCAGAGGTCAACAGATGAATCCAGTCAAGTGAGTGGTGAAGAATATACAAGAGATTACATTTTTTGACAATAGAAGCCATTTGATTGACTAGTGAAACTTTTTCCAAGGTTCTGAACTAGTCCAGTTCATTCTGATTTGCTTCTTCAAGATATATCATGAAAGCTTCTCTTAGCACAAAAGTGACTGACTTTCCCTAAACTTGCTTTGTCCCATGCAATCACGATCAAAAGATCATGCAGCAGGTCCACCAAGAATTTACTAACAGTTTTAAACCAATATTGGGACTAAACAGCCCTAGCATGGCCCCAACACTTACTCATATGGTGGCTTCTCCTTCTCCTATTCTTTGGGACATCACTGACATGGAAAGTGTATAAAACATTTGATGTACTGTACACCTTGAGGGTCATACTACTTACCAATATAAACAATGGTTTTGCCTTATTATTGGGTCTTCCGAGTCTAGATTTTGCATGCTGCTTGAGTAATTTTACATGGGCTACTGTATTTATTATTGGTGAGTGGAATGACCCTTTAAATGTCTACATCAAGAAGCTAAAAAAAATCAATGTCTCCTTTACAAGGCACTTTGGAAATCCCTATTACTTTTACTATATATTTAAATGCTCATCCCTTCCCTCCTTATATACATTTAACTATATTTTTATTTGGCTTTCTTTCCTGTCTTTCCTCTTTGCAGGGTCTATCCTGTTTACTATGCAAAGTAAAACAGTCCTTTCACCTTTAACTAGCCATTTAATAATAGTCACATTTGGAATTTGGACGTTCAGTTGGTTCTATCAATGGCAGAACTATGGGGTGGTTGTGAGCCTATATTGACTCCATCCCTATATAAATGTATGATAATGTTATTTGTGTCGACTCAAATAGACTGACCTGAAGTATACATCTGGATAAAGTTGTATATACAAGCCTCCTGTGACCCCACTATAGTAAGTAGAACTGTCAGCTCCATAAAGAAGGGCTTTTGCTCTAGAGCACAGTCAATGTTCATTGAAATTATGGGATGCCCACTGAAACAGTGGATGACAAAAGACATCGATAGATGCCTGTTCAAACCAATGGGTGTCCAATAAAACCAATGGACATCCAATACAACCATTGGATTCCTACTGAAACTAATAGATGCCCTATTAAACCAGGGCTGCCCACTGAAACCAATGGGTGTCCATCGATACTAGTGGATACCTACTGAGACCAGGTCATCCAATAAAATAAAATAAGATCACTCAAACCAATGTACCGCCATTGAAACAAATGTGTGTTTAATTAAATCAAGGGACAGCCACTGAAACAGTGAATGTCCTGTAAAACCAGTAGGTGCCCACTGAAACCAATGAATGTCCATTAAAACTAAGCAATGGCCAATGAAATTGCTAGATGTCTACCAAAACCAGTGGATGCCCAATAAAACCAGTGGATGCCCACTTAAACTAGTGGACACCAGCTGAAACTAATATCTAATGAAACCAATAGATTTCTACTGAAACCAATGGGTGTCCCATAAATCCAGTGGATGCACAATAAAACCAATAGGTATCCAATCAAACCAAGGCTGTCCAATGAAACCAATGGGTGTCCCAAACCAGTGGATGCCCACTGAAACTAGTGAATGTCCTGTAAAACCAGTAGGTACCCACTGAAACCAATGAATGTCCATTAAAATTAAGCAATGACCAATTAAATCAATAGATGTCTACCAAAACCAGTGGATGCCCAATAAAACCAGTGGATGCCCACTGAAACTAGTGAATGTCCTGTAAAACCAGTAGGTGCCCACTAAAACCAATGAATGTCCATGAAAACCAATAGATGGCCAATGAAATCACTAGATGTCTACCAAAACCAGTGGATGCCCAATAAAACCAATGGATGCCCACTGAAACTAGTTGACACCTACTGAAACTAATTACTAATGAAACCAATAGATTCCTACTGAAACCAATGGGTGTCCCATCCCATAAAACCAATAGGTATCCAATAGAACCAGGGCTATCCGATGAAACCCATGGGTGTCCATTGATACCAGTAGCTGCCTACTGAAACAGATGGCTATAAAGTAAAATCAATGGATGCCTACTGAAACCAGTGGACAGCCATTGAAAAAGTTTGTCTACTGAAACTGCAGGACAGCTACTGAAACTAATGGATGTCCGTTAAAACCAATGAAACCAATAGAGGTCTACTAAAACCAATGAATGTCCAATAAACCAATGGATGCTCACTGAAACCAGTGGACCCCCAATGAAATTAATGCCCCATTAAACCAATAGATAACTACTGAAACCAATGGATATCCAGTAAAACCAATGAGTGACCATTTTGAACCAATGGATGTCCAACAAAACCAATGAATTCCCACCAAAAACCAGTGGTTACCCATTAAAACCAATGGACACCCAGTGATTGCCCTACACAATCTTTAGAGGTTCATTTTCTCTGCGGCAGATAGTTTGCAATGGACAACCATTCTCATTTCTCTTGATTTGCCAAGTGATAATCCTTTGTCTTAAATAAGATGGTTCAGAATACTCTGAGCCGGTCGGCACATTCATACGTTCATCCCAATGTTAACCCTTTACCCTTTTCCTGCCTTTGACCCCACACAATCATTTTCCTCCATTTCTTGACTCCCTTCCCCAGAAGCCATGATATATAATTTGTGCCTAATTTTCTATAGTTGCTCCAATATGTGGACCTAGTAGTAGACCCAGTACTTTGATGTGGTGTTTAGTATAGACCTCCCCTCCCCCGTCTTTATATAATAATATATTCTACGTGTTATTCTGTAATGAAAACCATAGCAGCCAGCTCTGTCTATATATTATATATATAGTTATATTCATGTTTATGGACATCTTTCTCCTATACCAAGCCATATGTGTGTAAATAGTGACCTATACAGAGGACTGTTCGAATGGGTCAATGCTTCAAGTGGCTATACTGAAATTTGCTTGCTTTCTAGGGGCAGATAATAGCATTTGTATCAGAAGTGGGTTGAGGCGATGGTTGGATTCCTACATCAATGAATTCAATCACATGAAATGGCCAATAATAGGCTTGACCTGCCTGATGTCTACAGTTAGGTGTCAGGGTTAGGTGTCAGAGTCAGGTATCACACTGACATTATTCTGATACTTGACTATGATATCTGACCATGTCCTAAAATGAACACTGTAGACCCCAAACATATTAATATTTTTATATGAGAAGTTCCCACCCTAGCATTTTCATGCCCCAGCCCCTTACACGTTAAATCCCCCCAAATCCTTGATGTATTTAGCTGACCCAAGCTCTTGGTAGTGACCCCCATCACTAAATATTGTGTATGTGAATTTACACTCGACCCCCTTATATATGTACATGTAAAGTGAGCCTCTTCTATGCTATTTGATTCTTCCCATAGATCCCAACTTATATATTTACTTATCAACTCATCCTGTCCAATTGATATACACATATGTAAGGTCACCCCAAGCTCAGGGGTTTACGTATATGTAAAAAAACAAAAAAATTGATCGACACCAGACTCATTGGTGTGATTGTATAGGCAGTCAGAGACCTTTACTGTATATAAAATATAACTAGACCCCAATTTATTGATATATAAGAAGTGACCCCCAACTCACTGACAGATAAGTAGACCCCAGTCATTAATATATATATATAGAACTGACTCCCAAGTTATTGCTATGTCACTAGACCCCTAATAATTTATGTATATGAGAAGTGACCCCCAACTAACTAAACCCCAATAATTCATATATGGGAAGTGACCCCCAACTAACTAAACCCCAATAATTCATATATGGGAAGTGACCCCCAACTCACTGATCTATAACTAGACCCCTAAACATTAATATATAATCTACAACCCCCAACTAACTAAACCTTAATAAGTCATATATGGGAAGTGGCCACCAATTCATGTATCTATAACCAGACCCCTAATAATTATTATATATAGTCTGTGAACCCCAGGGGCAGATTAGCCATAGACCTTACAGGAGAATTTCCCGGTGGGCCGATGCACAGGGGGCCGGCCAGTGTAAGTTTTTGGGGATGTATTTTGTGCTGCTGGCAGTGTTTTGTGATGGACTGTGATATTTGTGGTGGTATAATGTGCCACAATATGGTATTGTTGGCTCTGCCTTCCATCAGTTTGGACCCAACTACAAAATGGGGCTACTTGTAGTATGTTTTCCAGGACCAATTTAAGTTCCCAGTCCTTCCCTGGTGACCCCCAACTCATTAATATATTTCTAGACCCTAATCATTGATACATGGGAAGATGATATATTACTAGATTAATATGTGGTCTGTGACACCCAAAGAACTAAACCCCAATTCATCTACAGTATGTGAAGTGACTCCAACTAACAGATAACTAATTAGACCCCTTATCATTGAAATATATAAGGGACCCTCCAACTAATCTCTGATAATATATATATATAGTCTCCAACAAGTGACCCCTGAGTCATCAATATTATGAAATCTATGTGTTGTCCCAACTCCACTGATATATTCCATTCAGATTGATCCATTACTTAATGAATTAATAGATTGATTAAATTGATCCCCTGGTGTATATAAAGAGCACCCATCCCATCATTCCTTGTGAGAATCATAGATACATTGTATATAAATTGGCTTCCTGTATTATTGTTACATTGTCCCTTTTATTATCAGATCTCACCAAAGGTCTATATACCATAGAAGCAGGTGATATGGCTGCTATGGGCTCTTATAGAGGGGGTACGGCTCTGGTCAGCAAGATGGTGGTGGGGACTTTGCCCCAAAAATGATGAGAGAAATTTAGCAACACATGGCACCATTACGATCTTGCTACTTCTTATTGTATGGGTGCAGCGGGTCCCATGGCCCACTTCTGATATAAATACTATTATTTGTGCCACGCGCCCGACTCTGTAGGTGCCAGTGATCTGTGATATCAGAGTAATATGTGATTACATAGTGAATGCTGCACCTTTGTACATATCATTGTAGCAGCTTCCATGGTTGTGCTCTCTCCTCTCACGCGCTGGAGGTTGGAGGAACGTTCAGCTTTCATCACTTGCACTCGGTGACAGGACTGTTTCTGCACAAAAAACAACACAAGATGTCACCTGTCCATATTTAATAAGCTTCAGATACTGATGGAAAACACAACCTCCTCCTCTGTCTTCTCAGTACATGTGATCAGGTGTGAGGCTGTGAGAGGAGGCAAGGATGCCTTCCATGGCTGGCAGCATGCACTACTGTATATGGGTTATACTTCATGGTGAACTTGGACATGTTTTGTATTTGTGTTAGTGTGCGGTAAATGTTCCTTCGTTTATGCTGAAGGCAGCAGAAAAGTAGTTTGTATCATGCATTGACCTGTGCATATCCAGATGTAGCAGAGCTGCACTGGCCATTTAACACTGTGGGAAAGCATTGTTTCTGTAAAAAGTAGCATTGTATGCGTGATTTTACACAGGACTGTGGGCAAACCTACTGAGTAATCCATTACATTACTGATCCCAAGTTATACCTTATATACCTCAGAGCTGCACTCAGTGTTCTGCAGGTGGAGTCACTGTGTACATACATTACCTTACTTATCCTGTACTGATCCTGAGTTACATCCTATATTATACTCCAGAGCTGCACTCACTATTCTGCTGGTGCAGTCACTGTGTACATACATTACTTATCATGTACTGATCCTGAGTTACATCCTGTATTATACTCCAGAGCTGCACTCACTATTCTGCTGGTGGAGTCACGGTGTACATACATTACTTATCCTGTACTGATCCTGAGTTATATCTTCCTGTATTATACTCCAGAGCTGCACTCACTATTCTGCTGGTGCAGTCACTGTGTACATACATTACTTATTCTGTACAGATCCTGAGTTACATCCTGTATTATACTCCAGAGCTGCACTCACTATTCTGCTGGTGCAGTCACTGTGTACATTACATTACTTATCCTGTACTGATCCTGAGTTACATCCTGTATTATACTCCAGAGCTGCACTCACTATTCTGCTGGTGCAGTCACTGTGTACATTACATTACTTATCCTGTACTGATCCTGAGTTACATCCTGTATTATACTCCAGAGCTACACTCACTATTCTGCTGGTGCAGTCACTGTGTACATACATTACTTATCCTGTACTGATCCTGAGTTACATCCTGTATTATACTCCAGAGCTGCACTCACTATTCTGCTGGTCAGGTCACTGTGTACATTACATTACTTATCCTGTACTGATCCTGAGTTACATCCTGTATTATACGCCAGAGCTGTACTCATTATTCAGCTGGTGGAGTCTGAGTATGTACATTACCTGTTTATCCTGAACTGAACCCACCAGCAGAATAGTGAGTGAAGCTCTGGAGTATAATACAGGATGTAACTCAGGATCAGTACAGGATAAGTAATGTATGTACACAGTGACTGCACCAGCAGAATAGTGAGTGAAGCTCTGGAGTATAATACAGGATGTAACTCAGGATCCAGTACAGGATAAGTAATGTATGTTACAGAGTGACTGCACCAGCAGAATAGTGAGTGCAGCTCTGGAGTATAATACAGGATGTAACTCAGGATCAGTACAGGATAAGTAATGTATGTACACAGTGACTGCACCAGCAGAATAGTGAGTGCACCTCTGGAGTATAATACAGGATGTAACTCAGGATCAGTACAGGATAAGTAATGTATGTACAGAGTGACTGCACCAGCAGAATAGTGAGTGCAGCTCTGGAGTATAATACAGGATGTAACTCAGGATCAGTACAGGATAAGTAATGTATGTACACAGTGACTCCACCAGCAGAATAGTGAGTGCAGCTCTGGAGTATAATACAGGATGTAACTCAGGATCAGTACAGGATAAGTAATGTATGTACACAGTGACTGCACCAGCAGAATAGTGAGTGCAGCTCTGGAGTATAATACAGGATGTAACTCAGGATCAGTACAGGATAAGTAATGTATGTACACAGTGACTGCACCAGCAGAATAGTGAGTGCAGCTCTGGAGTATAATACAGGATGTAACTCAGGATCAGTACAGGATAAGTAATGTACAAGAATAAACATATGATAATATCATAGATTTACCTGCAGTCCCATGTAACACGTAGATAATGCACTGTGATTGTAATGAGTTGTGCCAACTGAGAAGCTCCGCTCCACTTTATTTGCACATATAGTGATGCACAGTGATCCAATGCAATGAGTCTATATCATTAAGTCTTCCGGTAGCTCAGTGCGAGTGTGAAATTATATTTTCGATGGCAATATTTAGGCATAAAGTCTATATACAGAACATATATCAGATGTTTAGCATAGCTATTACTATATGCAGATGGGTCTATATATATATATATTCACATGTATATCTCTATATATCTATATATTTTATTTTCATACCTGTTCCTGTTGCATGAGATCCATGTCTGTGCGCTTCTTGTCTGTGTCCTTGTGGGATCGGTCAGTTATGTTCTGTTCTATACACCATCTAGGCACGCCAAATGGGACATCAAGGTGGGCAGAATGACCTACCTACCTAGCTCGATAGGGTATTATGTTTATTGACACCAAAAAGACACATTAAACAATAGGTAACTTTGCCTAGTAAATATATACATGGAGATTTATTGAAGGTGTCTGGCTTCTGAAACCCTGACAATCAGCTTATTACTGGGGAAATTACAGAGGTGTAACTTGTAGCTTCTGGATCACAATGCTAAATTATAACATGGAACATACTGGCAGAAAGTGGCCTATTGTCCAGTAAAGAGAAGGTGCCCTATAGATTAGGAAATGTTCTATTCTAGCTGGACTAGAGGGCTCAATTGCACCAATTAAAAAGCTGCTACACTGAGAATTCAATGTAATTTCATCCAATTTCTTAGGGAGGTTGTGTCTCTACAACAGTGGAGTTTCCCTTTAACACACACACACACATATATATATATATATTGCACTGTGCAACACCCAGAAGGAAAGGTCATGGAATTATGGAAATCATGGGATCGAGAGACATGTTAATTATATGTAAATGTTATAAAAAACAAATACAAAATATTGAAAACATCTCAATTTATTCGGTATAGAGTATAAGCACAAGGCACAGAAATGCAATCACATGTATGCCTTGGCATTCTATCCATGAGGTTATTTTTGGTTGCTGAATGCACTTGGGCACACAAATCATCAAGATCTGCTGCTGGCAGCTTCTTTTTGTAATTGCCAACCTATGGCATCCCAGATGTGCTCGATGTGAGACAAGTCACATGACTGCAGAGATGCTGAAGATGGTAGCAAATTTAGGTCATGCAGGCTACTGTCTGTAGCACAAGCATTGTCCTGCTGAACATTGGCTCCTGGGACACTGGAGAAATGGCCATACTACTGGTGTACCTGAAATGAAGACTAGAGGGGTCCAGCTACCGTACATTATGCCACCCTACACCATTGACCTGAGAGTAGGACCGGTGTGATGTAAAACCTAAGGTTTCATGTGGCCAAAGAGAAACTCTGGCTTCATGCCTCTCCCACATGTCGTAGATTGGAGCTAGGTGCTTGAAAATTTAATTATCTGCAGATCTTGGAAACTCCTGCTATTTCCTTGATTTGCATAACTTTGTGGCTTGTCCTTGATGTTGCAATTTCAAAGTTAAGGAGTGAAGCATATATATATATATATATCTGTGTGTGTACATAGTTCAGTGTAGCTCCATATAAAGTGTCTGCAGGGACATTAAGATATTCTCCACATCTACAAGCATGACATGCAGGGACGGCCATTAGTTTAAAATATGAATATTTCTTTCCTACTGCTTCTCCACATATAATTTGCCTCAGAGAAGTCAGAATATTTCCATAATTATGGCTGATAACGGTTGTGATCGATAGCCCTGCCCCAGCAGTGTCAGTGAATGAGTAGGTTTAGCCAGAGGTAAATGCAATTCTACGATTAGGACAAATACATTACCTGCATGAAGGGCAGCGGTTACATTACGTGAAAAGCTGCAGCTCTGAAATGTCATTTATATTGATCGGTGGAATAATTATCGTCCAAATAACATCATCTCATCACGCGTTTTGCAGATTTAGGTTCCACTGACTCTCTGATGGTTAAAGATACATATTTTGTAACAACTTTATAGAATGTAACAATAAAATATAAATAACAATAAGAACAAAATATGACCAAGAAATATCGGCCGTGGAGATCTTTAATGGCAGAAAAGAGCAGGTTAGAATAGTAGGAAGAATGCTACAAATATGCTACATTAGGGGATGCATTTAAAAGGGCATTGAGCTGTAAGTATGTTGAATTAAAGGGGGTAATTAATAGATCCTATTGGTGAATTTAGAGTTCCAGGTTACAGAGGGGTTTGCCTGTTTAGATCCTTGTCTCTTGGCCAGAACAGATAGCATCTCTGGGGCTGGAGGTTCGTGCTATGATTTACACAGACATCCCATTGATTTGAATGGACACTGTGTAATACTTCATCCCCCCTGTGGTGGCGCTGCAGGGAGATTGAATGCTTACTTCCAGGTTTTTCTTACATATTCCTTCAGATTATTGGGGGTCCCAGCAGGGGTATGATTTGCGATCAGCTTATTCTCAAAAGTCCCTTCTGAGGAGAGGAGTGGAGACCCCCTTTAATGCACTGACCATGGGTTGATCTTGGAGGGTAGTTCTGTTGAAAAGTCATTCAAGCTATTTTACATTGGTGATTTTGGTATCACTGTGTATTATGGACATGGGAGGGTGCTGTAAGGCAGCAGGATTTAGGCGACGGCTTCTGCCCTTGGCTGTCATCTACAGGTTTATTGACTTATTGGGGTACTGAGGCAGCTATCACTGGGTGGGTAGGTGCTCCCACATAGGTCACTAGTCTGCTATTTGGGCAGCAAATTGGTCCCATGACTAATCTTCAGGAAAGAGAAACCCATATAGATGCAGACTCAAAATATTAAGAGCTTAATGGTAACTCTCCCTCCTGAAAAAGAAAAAGGATTTACCGCCGCCCCTTCTTATTTGCTGCCTTAGGCATGGGCCTCAGTCCAAACACCTCCTCGCTGCACAACCTAAAATGCACTAATTAGAGCTTGTGATACCAAAGGGTGTGGTAAGGTTGTAGTCACACCAGAGCCATAATCCCTGAGGAGGTCCCAAGGGCCACATATAAAGTCAGCAGTGCTATAAATGACCTAGGATGGGCGAACATTTTAAAGCAATGCTTTGGCTTCTATGAGCCCCCCTACATTCTACTTAGGGGCCACATGATACTTTCACATGGGTGAAAGGCTGACCCTTAAAAGTGGCAAGAGTTAGGGCTTTGGAGGCAGTGTTGCCCTTTATGCCCCCCTGCTTGGCACCTTGTAGGCTGTATACCAGACTCTTGAATGTACGTGTGCCCTCTGGTCTGCTCCGGTGACGGTTTCCCTTTAACAAGATTATACTATAATAGGGGAAAAAGTCCAATTTTCGGATTAATCCTGGGCTCTTAGTCTGGTAGACTTTCCAGCTGCGGTTGTATGCCAATTAAATGTAAGGTAATAGTGGTCTGATCTCTGCACCGCTGTCCCCTTTTAGCGAGCGCAGCTCCTGGGAAGCAATCTCTTCAATGACTTAATGCAATCTCATCAACAGCGGCGGAATATTAGCCTAAGCAAACACTCATGACTGAGCAGAGCCTTTCATGCAGCAGAAATGAAATACAAGCAAATCCTAGCCCTGGAATACTGAACTGAAATCAATTAGAACTCTCTGCAGGGAATGATATTTTTGTCAAGATGAATTATTCTTGGCTCTGCTCATAGAACTGAATAGGATCAGAGGCTTCGGCTGAAGAAATCTCCCACATCCTGCTAATTACTGTCATTCCCTTCCCCAGTTTAGAAAGCTTTGCTTCTCCGCCAAAAACCCCTCTGTCTGGAACGATCTGTGCCTCAAATGGCACTTCACTGGTTACGTTTCCCTTGGTTTTTGAGAAATGTGTTAAACTGTTTTGCTGCCTGAAATTTCCTTCCGTGTAATTTAGAAAAATATTATTTGTCTCTAAATTCTATAAATTATGGCAGGAAAATAGCAAAATCCTGGATAATGGGGCGTTTAGACACGGGCTTTCATGTCCTAATTTTTTCAACTGGAATTTTTCCCTTGTTTTAGTAAAACATTTGCATTCATTTGAATAGGCAGCATGTAATGGAGCATTGCCTTTAAAGGGGTTATCCATTATCTACAGCCCCATGTGCCGGGCCCCTCCATGGGAATATACTTACCCCCTTCCCCATACCACTCCTGGTTACCTCACCGCCGCTGCTTCTCCCTGCACACGGATAAAAACATCCGGTGTCGGGGGTGGGGGGTGCATGGCTGGGCAGCCAATGGCAGGCGGGGACGAGCCTCCCTAGCATCGAGGGTGCCACTAGGGAGGCTCGTCCCCGTCCCCGCCTGCTATTGGATGCTCCCCTGACACCGGATGTTTTCATCCTTGTGCAGGGAGAAGCAGCCGCGTCAGTGCGGGGACAAGGAATGGCGCCAGGAGCGGGGTGAGTATATTCCCACGGAGAGGCCCGGCACATGGAGGGGCTGTTGTAGATACTGGATAACCCCTTTAAGATGCCATATATTTTAGCTGTACCTCCTCAATGAGAACCAGTACCCCTGTGATATGAAAGTTAAAGGGGTTATCCAAAAACTAACAAATGTACCGCAAGCACCCAGGCCCCTCACACTGAATATACTTACCTGGCTTCCCGCTCCTGGTCCCCCGCGATGCTAGGGAGACTCGTCCCTGTCACCCCCTGTCATTGGCTTCTTCCCCCGGACACCGCATATGGGGGGCAATTTTTAGTCTTGGATAACCCCTTTAAAGGGGTATCACTAGGATATGCCATGAATGTCAGATAGGTGCAGGTCTCACCTCTGAGACCTGCTCCTATCTCAAGAATGGGCTCCCCAAAGTCGACCACCATGCAAGCTCTGAAAATAGATGACTGCTGGCTTGGCTATTTCCAGCAGACTTATGTGAATGGAGAGGTGACTGTGCATGCAAGGCATGCTTTTGATTCACAGAGCGAGCTTGGCTGTTTTTTGATGTCCGAGCAAGCTGTGCAAGTGCAACCACCTCTCGGTTCACAACTATGAGGCTGCTGAAATAGCCAAGCCAATGCTTGGCTAATTTCGGAACTCTCATAGCGGTGGATAGAGGGTTACTGCGCATGCACGGCTCCTCTTCATCACTTACTCAGCATACTATCTGATATTGATAGCATATCCTACCAATATACTACCACTGTTGTGAGCTGACACAGCAAATTTGTGGCCATTGAAATACAAGTCATTGGGAATTTATAGACTTTAACGGATTTCTCCATCATTGCAGACAGAGGTTACAGTAAACCATCCCCCAAGAAAGCAATAAGACAGTAGATGTTGTTGAGGAACCTTTTTAGCCATGGAGACCTTCCACTGATCTTCCCTTTGGCCTCTACATAATGTTTGGGTTAGACTGTGATTCATTGTGTGAATAGGAAGCTGGCTTAGAGAACATGCCCTAGATTCTGTGTCAATTCTTTTGAAGCCCATTTGTCTTGTCTTCATCTGTCCCTGTGCACAATTACTAGAAAGACACTAATTATTTCTCTTCTCTAGTGAACACTGACAAAACACTCTTTCCAGATTGCATTGTGCAATGATTCAGGGGGGGGAGGGGGCATCTCATTGTAGACGTTGCAGCGTTTGTCGCCATCCCCTTGGGACGCTTTGTATTGCAGTTACAGTTGATGTGCACAAAGAATGACTTCCGGCCGTAATAATCTCAGCTTTGCATTCCGATGCCGCTGCTTGTATGTTGGTGATATGATTGACTCAGCTGCTAAACTGAAGTCTTCCATTAAGAAGTGTCTTTGTGTGCTCATGCTTATTTTGTAGTCAGGCAGTACATTGCTGAAGAGGCAGGACATGGGAAAAGACAGATGGAAGGGTGGACATTGAACTGACGACCATTGTAGTGAGAGGTATAAAGATGAACAGATAAAAGAGACTGACACATAGACCAATTCAGTAGAAGGAGGCGGATGGAAACATACAGACGTGTCCTTCCTTATCTTTCCTCTTTGCTCCACATATTCTGAGACTGGTGCTGAGAAATTGTCAGCTTTGGAAAAAAAAAGGATTTTATGATACATTGTTAGGAGACGTTTATGCTATAGGTGTCTATATATGTTATATGAATTGAAAGCAATCAAGGATTTTGCTAGCATTTTGCTGTAGGCATAGACAGGACGAAGAGTAGATGGACAGGACAGAGATAAAGGGGTTAGATATAGAAAGTGAAGAGCAAAGAAGGAAGAGGAAAACACAAAACAGTACAATGAAGACAGGGATCAACTGGTCCCACTCATCCTTCCTTCAACCTAAGTCTGATTATTGGAGCTGCAAGGCAAAGAACTGGATCCAATGGAGCCTTCTCATATGAGACTGAGGTCTTTGGTGGATATTCCTGACTTAGGGCTCATGCACACGGCTGTAGTTTTGGTCCACGTCCGATCCACATCTTTGCGGATCAAGTGCGGACCCGTTACTCTCAATGGGCTGCAAAAGGTGCAGACAGGACACGGAGTATGTCCATTCTGTGGCCTCACAAAAATATAGAACAGAACATGTCTTATTCTTGTCTGTTTTGTGGACAAAGATAGGTCATTTCTGCAGGAGGGAAAAAAAATAGCGTCAGGCTCTGTGCCGGTATCCGTGTTTTGCCGATCCGCGATTTGCAGACCACAAAAATGGATATCGTCATGTGCAGAAGCCCTGAAGGTTCATTCACAGGACTGTATTTTGCATCTACCAATTGCTGATCCATAAAAAATAAGGATGGCGTCTGTGTTGCATCCATTTTTTTGTGGACCCAGATTGGATGAGGAGCAAAAATACAGTTGTGTGAATGGGGGCTTAATTTCTAGGGTTAGGATGGGTCATAGCTGGGATTTACGGGTCAATATCAATCTCCTTAGAGGAGTGGATTCAGCTCTATGTCCAGTGATGACAAGACCCATGATACTGGGCATAGATTTCAATTGAAATGGTCAATGTTCTTCAACTCTTGGTTGATCAATAAACCTTCTTCTGGAACGGTTATTCTCCTCTATCAACGGTCAAATACAAGGTGGATCTCCACCAAAATATATTTAGCAGCACTTTAAGATTTCAAGAGCCAATGAGTGAAAAAAAAAACCCTGCGACTTAGATCAGTTCTATGTAACTTGTGATCCTTTGGGCTCTTGGAAAGCTATGACTCCCAGCATGGCTCTAGAGTTGTAGTTTTGTAACAGCCAGAGAGCCACAAGTTCGGCTCCACAGACTTAGATGATGCCACATTGGATGGAATAGAGAGTAGAAGAGTGATGGGGTGAATGAAGCGTTGAGAGGAGGGCCGAGAGATAACTTTATTTTACTTGTAGATATTTCGGACATAGCCTGACTGATTTATCATTATTTTAGCCACTAATATAACACATTGTCAGGTAAGCCATTTGCCTTATAGGTGTCTCATCCATACATCTGCTCGTCGTCCGAGTGTCGTCTGTGTCTCATCGATACCCCGGTGTCTTGTTGTGTCTTCCGTTTATGATACATTTGTGTCTTTTTTGGCACTTTTATTGCAGACCTATTACTGAATAGGCTTAATCCTAATTACTTGGTAATGTCGTATAAAGGAACAGACATTCTTTCTGGGTACTGCTACCTATGGATATAGATATGTACCCGATATCAGGTCCTTAGTTTTCTTGCATTAGCTGTACATTCTAAAAAAAAAAAAAAGAAAAAGAATTAGATACAAAATGTTTTAAATGAAAAATGCATTCTATCTAATACTATAGAAATATCTATCTACTGAACATATACAATGTACATTAGGCGTATAAGAGATTGTTATCATTGAGGCCCTACCTCAGATTTTCTATTTATGTGTACAAATGCAAATTTATTGTATTATAGATATGTTGCTTATTATATGACAATATTATAAATTAGAGTTTATTCTAAATTGTCTCAGTTCCAAAACATGAAATAAATGTCAGTGTTAAAAAGGACTTATGTGGTGCAATGATTTCAACACAGATGTGCATGCATGTATATACACACATGCATGCCCTCCATGCCTCCCCTGCTGCCCCCACCCTCCACTGCTCTTGGATCGACCAGAGCTGATGATCTAGGTGCTGTGTCCATCTGAGGACGGTAGACGAGCAGCGTGTCTTAGACTTTCCTAGTCTGCTCCATTTCGAGGGACCGCAATACAGTAACTAAGAGCACCAGGTAAGTTGACTAATATACATGTTTCATGTTTAGTCAAGCTTTAGGTTTAGACCGGTAGGTTGGTGTAAAATATCTGCTCCTCAGCCAAAATCCACACCTCTTTATGCAAATGATATTGCATTTCTAGCTAATTTAGTCAGGGGTCTGCAATGTAAGTCTCCAATCCGTGTAACTCACTGTAAAGTTTACAAATTTCTAATAGCCAGTAGAACTGGCTTAGTTGCCCATAGCAACCAGTCAGATTCCACCTTTCATTTTTGACAGCTCCTTTGGAAAATGAAAGGTGAAATCTGATTCCACCACAGCAGTTTGATAAATGACCCCATTTGTCTTTCAGATCTTAAATTTCAAGATCTCTGCTTGCTGTCACATCCAGAAGCTAAAACCTTGTTCTGAATATCTGCCGCTCATCCATGTACAGTGTCTCTCATACAAGGAGCCTCATGGAGGACATGATCGGTACATTCTTTTCAGCTTCTGGATGTAAGAATGTCCCCATTCAGTGACAGCAAGCTTCAAAATGATGTTTTTGCAATGCAGAAGCTTTTCACTGAGGAGCGATGCATCATGGACGAAGCAAAGTACACAATGACTATAATCAGGGGCTGCTATGCAATCAGATCATTCAGATGAATTTGCAAATTTTGAGACGTCTTTATGAACAATGATTCTGATTTTCTTCTTTACGGTACAAATCTTGGGGCTACATTATAATACTGGGGCTACATCATAATACTGAGGTTACATCATAATACTGAGGTTACATCATAATACTGGGGCTACATTATAATACTGAGGTTACATCGTAATACTGAGGTTACATCATAATACTGAGGTTACATCATAATACTGGGGCTACATTATAATACTGGGGTTACATTATAATACTGGGGTTACATCATAATACTGAGGTTACATCATAATACTGAGGTTACATCGTAATACTGGGGCTACATTATAATACTAGGGGTTACATTATAATACTGAGGGTTATATCATACATACTGGGGCTAACATATATAATACTAGGGGTTACATCATAATACTGTGGGCTACTTATACATACTCGAGGTTACATCATCAATAACTGGGGCTACATTATAATACTACTGAGGTTATATCATAATACTGGGGCTACATTATAATACTAGGGTTACATTTATACATACTGGGTTTACATCATAATACTGGGGCTACATTAATAATACTTGGGGCTACATTCATAATAACTGGGGCTACATTATAATACTGGGGTACATCATAAATACTGGGCTACATTTATAATAACTGAGGTTACACATAATCATGGGGTACATTAACTGCGGGTTACACAAACTGGGCTACATAAATACTGAGTTTACATCATAATACTGGGGCTACATTATTACTGATTACATCATAATACTGGGGTTATTATACTGTTACATCATAATACTGGGCTACATTATATACTGGGTACATATAATACATCATAATACATTTATATACTGGGGTTACATTATAATACTAGTACATAGGGTACATTATAAAACATGGGTTTATAAATACTAGTTACATCATTAAACTGACATTAAATACTGAGGTTATATCATAATACATACATATAATACTGGGTTAACATTATAATACTGGGGCTACATTATAATACTAATTATAATACTGGTTACATCATAATACTGGGCACATTACAGGGGTACATTTACTGAGGTTACATTATATACTTGTTAACATTATATACTGGGCATTATAATACTGAGTACATATAATACTGGGGCTACTCATAATACGGGTTACATCATAATACTGAGGTTACATCATAAACTGGGGTTACATTATAATATGAGGTACATAATTACATTATAAACTGGGTTCATAATCTGAGGTCATCATAATACTGGGGTACTTATATAATACCTGAGGTACTTTATAATACTGGGTTACATAATAACATACTGGGTACATTTATAATACTGGGTTACATCATAATACTGAGGTTACATTATAATACTGGGCATAAATACACATTATAATACTGGGGCTACATTATAATACTGAGGTTATATATACTTATAATACTGAGGTTACATATAATACTGGGGCATTTATAATACTGAGGTTACATCATAATACTGGGGTACATTAATACTGAGGTACTGAGGTTACTATAATATACATTATACTGGGTACATCATAATACTGCATTATAATACTGGGGTTCATTTATTCTGAGGTTATTCATAATACTGGGCTACATTCTGAGGTTACATCATAATACTGGGTACAATTTAATACTGCTACTTTTATTATAATACTGAGGTTTATCTGATTATATTATCATATGGGTACTTATAATACTGATTACATTATAATACTGGGTTATTAAATACTGAGTTACATTTAAATACTAGTAGGTTACATCTAATACTGGCTATTATAATACTGGGGTTACATTATAATACTGGGTTACATCATAATACTGGTACATTATAATACTGGTTAATTTAATACTGGGTTTACATTATAATACTGGCTTACATTATATACTGAGGTACATTATAATACTGAGGTTACATTATAATCTGTACATTATAATACTGGGTTACATTATAATACATGGCTCATTATAATACTGAGGTTACATCATAATACTGAGGCTTTATAATACTGATTACATCATAATACTGAGGAGGTTACATCATAATACTGAGGTACATTATAATACTGGGGTACATTATAATACTGAGTTAATATTATATATTGAGGTTACATTATAATACTGAGTACAAGTCATATACTGGGTAGCATATAATATGAGGTTACATCATAATACTGAGGTTACATTATAATACTGAGGTTATATTATAATACTGGGGCTACATTATAATACTTGGGTGTACATTATAATACTGAGGTTACATTAAATACTGGGTTACATTATAATACTGGTTACATCATATACTGAGTTACATTATAATAATACTGAGGTTACATTATAATCTGGGTTTACATATAATACTGGGGTTACATCATAATACTGGGGTTACCATCATAATACTACATTATAATACTGGGTTACATATAATACTGGGGTTACATTATAATACTGGGTTACATTATAATACTGGGGTTACTAATATATAATTACTGGGGCTAGTTAATAATACTGGGTACATATAATACTGAGTTACATCATAATACTGGGGTTACATCATAATACTGGGGTTACATCATAATACTGGGGTTACATCATAATACTGGGGCTACATTATAATACTGAGGTTACATCATAATACTGGGGTTACATCATAATACTGAGGTTATATCATAATACTGGGGCTACATTATAATACTGGGGATACATCATAATACTGAGGTTACATTATAATACTGAGGTTACATTATAATACTGAGGTTACATCATAATACTGAGGTTACATTATAATACTGAGGTTACATCATAATACTGAGGTTACATTATAATACTGAGGTTACATCATAATACTGAGGTTACATTATAATACTGAGGTTACATCATAATACTGGGGTTACATTATAATACTGGGGTTACATCATAATACTGAGGTTACATTATAATACTGAGGTTACATCATAATACTGGGGTTACATTATAATACTGAGGTTACATCATAATACTGGGGTTACATCATAATACTGAGGTTACATTATAATACTGGGGTTACATCATAATACTGGGGTTACATTATAATACTGGGGTTACATCATAATACTGAGGTTACATTATAATACTGAGGTTACATCATAATACTGGGGTTACATCATAATACTGAGGTTACATTATAATACTGAGGTTACATCATAATACTAGGGTTACATTATAATACTGGGGTTACATTATAATACTGAGGTTACATCATAATACTGGGGTTACATCATAATACTGGGTTACATATAATACTGGGTTACATTTATATATGATGATTACATCATAATACTGGGGTTACATTATAATACTGGGGTTACATTCATTAATACTGAGGTTACATTATAATACTGAGGTTACATCATAATACTGAGGTTACATCATAATACTGGGGTTACATTATAATACTGAGGTTACATCATAATACTGGGGTTACATTATAATACTGGGGTTACATCATAATCTGGTTACATTATATATTACATGAGGTTACATTATAATACTGGGTACATCATTACTAGGGTTACATCATAATACTGGGGCTACATCATAATACATGGGGTACATCATAATTATACTGAGGTTACATTATAAATACTGGGTTACATCATAATACTGGGGTTACATTATAATACTGGGGCTACATTATAATACTGAGGTTACATCATAATACTGAGGTTACATCATAATACTGAGGTTACATCATAATACTGGGGTTACATTATAATACTGGGGTTACATCATAATACTGAGGTTACATCATAATACTGGGGTTACATTATAATACTGGGGCTACATTACAATATTTGGGGTACATTATAATCCAGGGGCAACATTACAATACTGGAGTTACATTATAACACTGAAGCTACATTAGAATATTAGGGTTACATTAGAATACTGGAATTACATTGTAATACTGTAGAAAGTGACATTGTAGCGAGTGGAACCGACTGTGGTGCTGAAGTGGTCAGCGTGTGAATGTGGTGTCTACACTGTGGGAATTCCCTCCCAATGATGTAAAAATTGATCTGATGTATTTCACTCCAGTAGGGACCACCACATTTATTCCAGAGACCCATGACTGGACAATATTCTGAATCCCTGTAATAAACTCTATTATTATCCCCATCACAAGCCCATCAGGGGGATATAAGCCTACATTTCAGGAGGCGCTGTCCACTTCAGCACCACTCCCTCCGCCAAGACCAGCAGCTACTGTCGCTGTTTGCAGCAAAGTGGAGAAGATCTGGTTGATAATTGGATTCCAGCTGACTTCATTTGCACATGATTTGTGATCAGGGCACAATGCAGATGATGGATTGGAGGCTCTGCACTGAAGTCCTTTGTCCTAAAACCAAAGCAGCACAAAAAACATTCTCACATATGGGGGGGGGGGGAGGGGGGTTGCTATCATATCTAGGAGGAATCAATGCACTGGACACCTGGCACTGAGTGATGATAGCTTCATACAATGGTATCTACACCACAATGGAGAATGCACTGAATAAATAAGATAATGCAACCAGTACTATATGGACAGAACTGTCAGTCCCCCAGGAACTCTCCAAATCTGCACGATTTATCAGTTTTTGTTACCCTCTTTGAGGGACCATACATTTAAGATTTGGCCAGCAGCAATATTTCCTGTCTATACAGTATGTACCAGGTACCTTGGTCCATATGTACCCGGGTGAGCCAATCATGTAAAGTGCATGGCAACCACCAGACTCTTCCCTGCTGCCAGATGTTATCGAATATAAGGATGAGCTGTTGGCTAAACATTTGTTTATTCCCCCATTCATGTGCACCCTTGTCTTGGCTGAGCATGCACGTTTTCTGAATGGGAAGAGTGAAGTAAATCACAGAGAGACACTTCTGGTGTTGGGTTACAATAGAACACATGCATGCTCAGCCGAGCCATGTGTGCACGTGTATGGGGGAATTTACAAACATTTAGCCAACAGCTATTTAATGTACATGGCCAGCCTCTAAGGGGTCGTCTCACTTCAGCAAATGGCATTTATCATGTAGAGAAAGATAATGCCAGGCACTTACTAATGTATTGTGATTGTCCATATTGTCTCCTTTGCTGGCTGGATTCATTTTTACATCCCATTATACACTTCTCGCTTCCATGGTTACAGACCACCCATGCAATCCATCAGTAGTGGTCGTGCATCTGTCCCCTTCAAACTGTTCAATTTCAAATAAAAAACTTTATAATAACATGAAAAAAGGTTGATTCACCATTTTTTTTATCACCCCAACAAAAAAGTTACATATACCCGAAAATGATACCAATAAAAACTACAGCTCACCCCTCACACAGGTCTGTAAATGGGAACATAAAGTTATGGGAGTCGGAATATGGCGACACAAAGACCTTTTTAAAATTTCTTCAAAGGGTTTTTATTGTTTTAAAAGTAGTAAACCATAATAAAACCTATATAAATTCAGGATCAGTGTAATCATACTGACCCCAGAATAAGTTTGTCATGTCATGTATGGCGTATAGTGAATGCCATGCAAAAAAAAAAAATGGATGAAATATATGGGTTTTTAAAAACATTGTTTCCATTTTTCAATACAAGCCATGGTAAATTAAATGGCGCCATTAAAAATACAACTGGTCCTACAAACAAATAAGCCTTCATATGGCTGTGTGAAAGGAAAAGTAAAGAAGTTATGGTTTTTGGAAAGTAAGGAAGAAAAAAACGAAATACAAATCTAATGTGTATGGCCAGGGGATAAAGCAGTAGGGAGTAGGTACAGTGTGTGTGTCATGAAGATTGGCCCCGTGGGGCCCTTGTGGGGTCCAGGATGATGCTTATCAGGCCTCCTCCATCAGAACTGGATTACAGTCAAACTGAGGCCAAAAGCAACCAATCAGAGCTCAGCTGTCATAGTAGCCAATCAGAGCTCAGCTATCAGAGCAGCCAATCACAGCAGCCAATTAGAGCTCAGCTTTCATTTTACCACAACACGACTATCTCTTTCCCTACTGGTCAGCAGTGCTCTGTGTGGAGGGCAGTCGCGTCGTCTTGTGAGTGCGTCCAACATGGCGTATTCCGCTCCACAAAGAACTGTGACAGACTGCGTGGTCGGACATTTGGACCTGGTAAAATACATCATGACCGGTGAAGCGTGGTTTTGGCACAGAAAATTCTGCAGTCAAGTCATGAGCTCAAATTCAGTGTGTAGTGGGCAGCCATGGGATTGTGGGTCCAGTATTCTGTTATGATAGTGTGAACACGGCCATGGACGTCCTCCAGTAATGTTATGCACACTGACAGTAAGACAGGGTGACTTACCGTACGACGTACCCACGCCATTCACAGAAGAACATATGGTGAACACAGGGGTGTGGCCTCCCCGGTCACCATACATAATGGGGGGCGACCAATATCTGTGGGGCTACCTGAAGGGTTCATGAAACTCATCCCCTGAAATCGCCAATACCTGGAATATGGAAGGCATAGAGCCGCTAAGGGTCCTAAACACTATAAGACAGACACAATGGGCGCAGCCGCGGGTGGAAACCACCTCACCCTCTCTGGTAACAGGTAAGTACATCGCTCTTTTATCACCATCCTGCACAAACCACACGAGGGACACAAGGGCCCGGTTTATGTGTGGCCCCCTGTAGTATAAAGAAAAGCCCTAGGGGTTGTGGGGAAGGAGCTGTAGACACAATGCTGGCATATTAAAGGGGTATTCTAGGATATGCTATAAATGTCAGATAGATGCGGCCCCCCTCCTTTCTCCAGAACGGGGCCCCACAAATGCACAGCCACCCTCCATTTACCGCCATGAGAATTCCCACAGCTCCATAGCAGTGTATGGAGAGGACCTTGCGCATGTACAGCTGCTCTCTCTTCACTTTTGGAGCCCTGTTCTGGAGATAGACGCAGGTCCTAGAGGCGGAGCTTACACCTAACTGACATTTATAGCATATCCTATAAATACTGAGGTGGGAATACCACTTTAAGTAAAGGGGGAGCAGCAGCGCATGCGCAGAGTCCTCTCCATTCTCCACCACTATGAGAATTCCAGTGGTCCCATAGCAGTGAATGGAGAGGTGGTTGCTCTTGTGCAGCTGCTATCCCTTCACTTCGGGGGCCCCATTTGAAGATACAATGGCAGACTGGCCATTGACCCTACAGATGGGCCGATGCCCAGGGGTCTACCCAAACACTCGTCATGGCTGCCAGCCAGGTACATAAAGATCTGATGCTGTCAGCAGGGTTATGTTACCTGGTCAGCGGATAAAGGTGCTCTCTGGACTTCAACTGTATAGCCATCCTCAGGACGATAATACAGTCTCATACTTGGTTCTGCTGGGGCAGTATTTTATGCCACCTACAACATGGGGCCACTTTTTTTTTTTTACAGGGCCACCTTAAAGGGGTTGTCCCACGAAAAATATTCTAGTTTCCAAACCAGCACCTGGATGTGAATACTTTTGTAATTGCATGTAATTAAAAAATTTTGTATAGCTACTGAGTTATTCAGTAAAACATATCTGTATAGGACCACTTAATTTCTTATTTCTTTGACCTGCTCACTGAGAAGGCCGCACATGCTCAGTTTAATCTTTCAACTCCCTCCTGAGCTGTGATAGGGAGAGATTAGACGCACCCCCTGAGCTGTTATAGGCAGAGCTGAGAAAAGCCTCCTGAGCTGTGATAGGGAGAGATTAGACGCACCCCCTGAGCTGTTATAGGCAGAGCTGAGAAAAGCCTCCTGAGCTGTGATAGGGAGAACATGAACACGCCTCCTGAGCTGTGATAGGGAGAGCTGAGACACGCCTCCTGAGCTGTGATAGGGAGAGCTGAGACACGCCTCCTGAGCTGTGATAGGGAGCTGAGACACGCCTCCTGAACTGTGATAGGGAGAGCTGAGACACGCCTCCTGAACTGTGATAGGGAGAGCTGAGACATGCCTCCTGAGTTGTGATAGGGAGAGCTGAGATACACCTCCTGAGCTGTGATAGGGAGAGCTGAGATACACCTCCTGAGCTGTGATAGGGAGAGATTAGACGCACCCCCTGAGCTGTTATAGGCAGAGCTGAGAAAAGCCTCCTGAGCTGTGATAGGGAGAACATGAACACGCCTCCTGAGCTGTGATAGGGAGAGCTGAGACACGCCTCCTGAGCTGTGATAGGGAGAGCTGAGACACGCCTCCTGAGCTGTGATAGGGAGAGCTGAGACACGCCTCCTGAACTGTGATAGGGAGAGCTGAGACACACCTCCTGAACTGTGATAGGGAGAGCTGAGGCACACCTCCTGAGCTGTGATAGGGAGACCTGAGACATGCCTCCTGAGTTGTGATAGGGAGAGCTGAGATACACCTCCTGAGCTGTGATAGGGAGAGCTGAGATACACCTCCTGAGCTGTGATAGGGAGAGCTGAAACACGCCTCCTGAGCTGTGATAGGGAGAGCTGAGACACGCCTCCTGAGCTGTGATAGGGAGAGCTGAGACACGCCCCCTGAGCTGTGATAGCGAGAGCTGAGACACGTCCCCTGAGCTGTGATAGGGAGAGTTGAGACACGCCTCCTGAGCTGTGATAGGGAGA
This sequence comes from Rhinella marina, assembly GCA_900303285.1. NCBI lineage: Eukaryota > Metazoa > Chordata > Amphibia > Anura > Bufonidae > Rhinella > Rhinella marina. The sequence continues at coordinate 85,531 of ONZH01004308.1, forward strand.
GCTGAGACACGTCCTCTGAGCTGTGATAGGGAGAGCTGAGACACGTCCTCTGAGCTGTGATAGGGAGAGATGAGACACACTTCCTGAGCTGTGATAGGGAGAGATGAGACACACTTCCTGAGCTGCTGCAGAAAAGACACTCCCCTTGAGCTGTCAGCTTGATATAAATCTAGCAGAGCAATGAATGAGGAGATCTCTGGATCCATGTGAGGTACAGGGCTGGTTCTAGCTTTATTAGAAAGATATTGTCATGGTACAGGGATGGAACTAGCCATGGATCAGCCATGGATGGTCAATGATCAGCACATCTTTAATTATTACATGGACAGAACATTGATTTAAATGAAAATTTTTGCAATTTTCGTGCAATTCTTCATTTCAATTACAGCTGATCACTGGGTTCTAAGCAGTCAGACACCACCCCATGATCAGTTTATTACAGAGGGACCCAAAGGAATTGTCAAAAGCGCCAAAATTCGCCCCGGACCAAGACAAACGTTTTCCTGGACTAACACACCGCCATTATCCATCAGACGCTGATCCCCACGTTACGCTTTATAACGAGGCGGCTTCAGCTTTGCTGTTCTGTTGGTATAAGCCGATAATATACACGGTGCTCCCCAAATGCATGGAGACCATGGTCCATTTACTGATAATTCGGTACGTTTTGTCGCCTAGCAACCACAATTCTAGAAGCGTTTATAAATTAGTCGCAATTCTAGGGCAGGATACAGATTGTCTCAGGGAGATGGCAAAACTAAAAGCATCTCGGATCCTCAGGGACGCAGACACCGGTTAGAAGGGTAGAACTGGAATTAATACCCACTCCATGTCACACGAAAAACACGCAGCGTCGTAATAACAGCCTGCACTGGCTAGATTCTGTCACTTCAATGGAGGGCGTGCTGTCAGACTGATTGTGAGATTATCTGATCTGCAGAAAGTGTATACCGCCTCATCTGGGCTGACATGGTACATGGTACTGATATACATAGGAAAACTTCCTCCACTGAGAGCGCAAAACTTCCGTACAGCAAAAAGTGTTACTAAGATGGCCAAGAAATACTGCCTGATGATTTACAGAGCCAAACCCATCGGCAGCTGCAAGGTCCAAAACTCATTTATTAGTGGTAATCATGTCAAATATAAGAGTAGTATTAATAGTAGTTATATCTTGTACATATAGGAGCAGTATTACTAGGAGCAGTATTTATAGTAGTTATTATTCTTGTACATAGGAGCAGTATTATAGTAGTTATATTCTTGTACATCATAGGAGCAGTATTATAGTAGTTATTTCTTGTATATAGGTAGTAGTAGTATATATATAGTAGTTATATTCTTGTATATAGGTAGCAGTATTATAGTAATAGATATGCTTGTACATATAGGCAGTATTATATAGTTATATTCTTGTACATAGGCAGCAGTATTATAGTAGTTATATTCTGTACATAGGAGCAGTATTATAGTAGTTATATTCTTGTACATAAGGCAGTATTATATAGTAGTTATATTCTACATAGGAGGCAGTATTATAGTATTATATTCTTGTACATAGTAGAGCAGTATTATAGTAGTTATATTCTTGTACATAGGAGCAGTATTATAGTAGTTATATTCTGTATCATTGTAGGATAGGAGCAGTATTATCTACATAGGAGCAGTAGTACTTACATGCAGTAAGGAGTTTATATTCTTGCAGTATTATAGTATTATATTCTTGTACATAGTCAGTATACATATATTATAGGTTATATTCTTGTACATAGGAGGTAGCTTGTACATAGTATATAGTATATATTATAGTACATATTTAGATCTTATAGTTGTACATAGGCAGTATTATAGTATGTATATTCTTTAACTAGTAGCAGTATAGTATTATATCTTACATAGAGCTATTATAGTATTATATTTTGTACAGTAGGACAGTATTATAGAGTATTAGTATTCTTTAGTATATAGTATATAGCAATTATTTATTGTACATAGGAGGCAGTTTATAGTAGTATATATTATCTTGTACATAGGAGCAGTATTATAGTAGTTATATTCTGTACATACAGTATATATAGTAGTTATATTCTTGAACATAGTAGCAGTATTATAGTAGTTATATTCTTGTACATAGGAGCAGTATTATAGTAGTTATATTCTTGTACATATGAAGCAGTATTATTTTTACAGCGTAGTTCACTGTGTCATGTGGAATTGTGGAAATATCTTAAAATTTACTAATTTAAGAATGTGAAACCTTACAAAGTGTGGTCTGTATAAATACAGGGTTTTACATCGATTACTTTCCGGCATTTATGCGGCTCAGTCAGGTGAGCTCTAAGTATAGTCTTACAAATTGTATAATTGTGATTACAGTCACCACATGTATAGAATTTCCATTTAACAAAGCCTTCTGGTTACATTTACCCATCACTTTAATATTTTGCACTTGTCAAACATTTTTCCATTTTGCAGATATATAGAATGAATGATTATTTCAGGTTACAGTGGGCGATGATGGCATTATCCTTAAGCTGAGTCTGACAGGAGTTCTCATTGTTGCATGGTGACATTGCTGCATTCCTGAGGTTTGGATTGACAGTAATGTGTGGTGACAGCATCATGATGACTTATTTATAAGAGGAGCATAGAAAAATGACAATGTAAACTATATCACACTTACAGAATACATGTAGCAGAAAAGAATGCTGGTTCTGTAGAGGCTTCCATGATTGTTGTGGGTTTTATGGTGACTCTAAAACTACATATAGAAATTCAGTATCATTCCCGTCTTGGTACAGACCTGCCTTCTAATCTGCCAAACAATGTGGATTTGTGTGCAGCAAATCCACCATGTTTATCATAGCAGACAAGTGGAAGAAATCTCATTCACACACTGTGGACAAATCATAATTAACCTGCAAGATTTAAAATCTGCAGCCCATGCCCACCATTTTTCAGCTTCCCTGGGCAGGCATGGGAACCACTTCTCTTCTCTCATCTTCCTGCTGTCTCGATCTGGCAGCCGTAGAATTCTGACTCTCCTCTACCTTCTGGACGCCAGAGTCCTCCGTCTTCAGTTGCAGACCACAGCCTGCACTTCATTCCTAGGCCTTATTTTTGTTCCAGAGAGTGTGTACATGCTCCCTGACTCTTAAAAATATTTATTACTGGACTCCTGTTGGTACTTAAAGGGGTATTCCCATCTCACAAATGTAGTTTGTATAGTTAGATATAGCCATACCAATATTATTACTAATAGAATGTATTTATATAAAATGTACCGTTTAGAAGATTTCCCTATTTGTATATCCATTGTCCCACACACATCAGTCAGGCCGTTGCCCCTAGTTACGACCACCGCGGCCATGTAGTAGTGGAGGCCGGCTTGCTCTTGTTCCAACCCACTCTGAGGTAACTGCTGTATTGTGAACACACATTACATGATCATGTAGAGACACATCTTAGGGTACTTTCACATCTGCGTTTTGGACGCTACCAGTCCAAAACGCAATGGTCAGGATCCGTCCAAAACGCAGACTTTATAAACGGATCCTGCTCCATAGAGATGAATTGATCTTGGAACAGGATCCGTTTCCTAAGATGTGTCTCTGCATGCTCATGTAATGTGCGTTCACAATACAGCAGTTATCGCAGAGTGGGTTTGAACAGGAGCAAGCCGACCACCACTACTAAATGGCCGCGGTGGTCGTAACTAGGGGCAACGGCCTGACTGATGTGTGTGGTACAATGGAAATACAAATAGGAAAAACTTCTAAACGGTACATTTTATATAAATACATTCTATTAGTAATAATACTGGTATGGCTATATCTAACTATACAAATTACATTTGTGAGATGGGAATACCCCTTTAACTCCTTAACTGTTTTGCCAGAGTCCAGCTCCAGTAGTGGGAATAGTAGCTAACTGGAGGGGAGAGGGCTGATTTAGATGCTGCTACCTCCTGAATGGTAGCTGCTAGAAACATGCAACTGGTCTTGTTTGAAAGCAGACATTCCAAGCTTTCAGACAACACCATAATGACAGCAATATGTTGAGGACAGAGGAAGATATCACTGATAGAAATAAGGATGCGTTGAATGCAGCTGAAAGTGAAAGTAAGAAAGTAGGTTTTACTCGTGATTATTCCCGACTTGATTTCTAACCGTGATTTTTCCTCTGTTGCTTGGACTTTCGCTGTCTTTTATGAAAGCCTGGAATGTCAGCTTTCAAACAAGACCAGTTGCATGTTTTAGCTGCTGCTATTGAGAAGATATCAGTATCTAAAGCTGCCTTCCCCCTCCAGTTAGCTGCTTTTCACACTGCCCGAGCTGGACTCGGGCAAACCCTTTAGGTGGTTAAAGCACCTTTGCCTGGGGAGAGGTGCCTGAGCAACAGGTTGATTTAGCTTGCTAAGGTGTGCTGTTCTGTGTTCTCCCTGCGTTCCGATCTCTGCCTGATTCCTGACTTTGACCCTCATCTGCCTGACCTGACCTGTGCTTGATTACTGTATTGACCCTTTGCTTCCTACCCTTGGATGGTTTCCAAACCTTGAGTGTGGCCTGAATCTTCATTGCCCTGCACCAGTGTCTCCTCATCCACCTTTCAACCCCTCAGCTCTGCTCTAAAGCTTTGTCCTGTGCAGGTTATCACCACCCAATAGGAAAGGAGATGAAAGCAAAAACTCTCTAACTCAGGGCCCAATGGCTGTTGCATACTTTGCCTCTGTGATATGAACCTTTTGCTTAAATGTTGCAGTTCTGTATAAAGAAACAGTTGCACAACTCAGTGTTGCAAAATGTTGCAGCTGACTTGCAACAATTCCAGATTTGTTCTTTTTCCCCCAGTAGGCAACACTAAGGTCAAACCAAAAATTAATGTGAAGCCCTACCCTTAAACTGTCTGTGGCAACATATTGAGAAAAAAAATATAACTTTGCAAATTTCCCAAAATGTGATCATTGACATTTTCATTATCGGGAAGCACTGAGGTCCCAGACTCAAGGTAAAGCTGCCATTTCCTGCAACTCAATGAACCTCAGTGTTGCCATTAAGCCCCAGTCTTCTTCTGATCTCACACTGTGCCATAAGTATACTTACCTCTACTCCCCATTGATTGTATTATATGTAGATTTACATCTATATTATATGAAACGCTAATCATATTTACACATTCATACCACAATCTCATTATCTCCTCTCCATTGACTGCCCTTCTATTACCGTCTGTCCAGTGAAAGGTGACAAGATGATGTTAATGTTTGCCAGTCTGCAGAGCTGCTAATTCACCAATATCCACAGCCATGAAATTACAGCTACATACGGCAGGAATTAATATGTTGTCTTGGAGATGTCTCCTCTCCTGATAAGGCTTAATTATTTGTGTCCATGACCTCATCCAGGGCTGAGGTGTCAAAAAATGGCTTGTCTGTTTCTATATAAGCAAAGCTTTCAAATTAGAGGAAATTGTGTGCGAGTCACAGGGCAGCAGTCTGGGCGCATTATAGTCCTTCAGTGCAGGCAGTTCATACAACAATCATGAAGGAACAAAGGGACATCAAATCATCACATAGTAAAACCTCCAAGGTGTGATGGAGGTGCCCAAGTAAGCTAGGGTATCAAACTTGGCACCTCACCACTCTAAGAAGGCAGAGCAGACAGCAGCTGGGGGGGGGGGGGGGGGGAAGAGGGGCACAGATAAAGAGGGGGGGGGCACAGGCAGGAGAAGGAGGGACAGGATTCTGCCCTGTGTGTGTGATACTGCATACCTCCCAACTTTGGAAATGGAGAAAGAGGGACAAATTGTGTGGCACGCAAAGCTCGCCGCTGCAAATTCTTACGCCACTAGGCCACGCCTCTAACTCCACCCAAAACATAACTATACACCTAATCCCACCCAGTCCCTTTACTGCCCCACATAGTAATTATTCCCCAGTCATGTGCCCCCAGTAATATGCCCAGTTATGTGCCCCCAGTAATATGCGCTGTTATGTGCCCCCAGTAATATGCCCAGTTATGTGCCCCCAGTATTATGTCCAGTTGTGCCCCCCTATAATATGCCCAGTTATGTGCCCCCAGTAATATGCGCTTTGCCCCATTATGCCCAGTTGCCCCCAGTATTATGCCCAGTTATGTGCCCCCAGTAATATGCCCAGTTATGTGCCCCCAGTTAATTATGCCCAGTTATGTGCCCCCCATATTATGCCAGTATGTGCCCCTATAATATCCCGTTATGTGCCCCCAGTAATATGCCCAGTTTATGTGCCCCCAGTAATATTCCCAGTTATGTGCCCCCAGTATATGCCCAGTTATGTGCCCCCCAGTAATATGCCCTGTTATGCACCCCCAGTATTATGCCCAGTTATGTTGCCCCAGTATTATGCCCAGTTATGTGCCCCCAGTAAATATGCGCTGTTATGTACCCCCAGTATTATGCCCTGTTATGTACCCCCAGTATTATGCCCTGTTATGTACCCCCAGTATTATGCCCTGTTTATGTACCCCCAGTAGTATGCCCAGTTGTGCCCCCCAGTAATATGCCCAGCTCTGCCCCCCCTATATGCCTACATTATGCCCCCCCCAGTAATATTCCCACATTGTGCTCCCCAGTTTATGTTGTGCCCCCAGTAATATGTTCACATTGTACTCCCCAGTTTATGTTGTGCCCCCAGTAATATGCCCACATTGTGCCCCCAGTAATATATTGTCCCCCAGTAATATGCACCTAAATAAATCCGCTTGATTCAGAGAAAATCTGCGAGGTGGATATAATACAATATACCGAAGCACCTATAAACAATAATATCCACACAATAATAGATACAACAATTCTTTATTGATTAAAATAATCAAAACAAAACCATGATAAATAGAGTAAATCACAAATAGTGGAAATGCATGAAAGGGGGAAATAAGCAAAAAAGAGGGGCACCGTCCTGCGGGGACTCGTCATGCTACTAAACCGTACTACAAAAAGAAAAGAACCAAAGACATGGAATAAACATATGAACCCTGAATCTCATGTACGTGCAAAGAAGTCAAGTTAGACGTAACAACGCCATAATAACAAATATACATGCACTAAACATGAGAATCAGAGAAAAGCACCAATGTAAAAATAATATACTAGTACCAGATAATAGCAAGAAACACAGGCCCGCAGGACGGCGTCTGTTCCCAACGCCGTTTCGCCCTAAGGCTTCTTCTGGGGAATTAGTAATATGCCCACATTGTACTCTCCAGTTTATGTTGTGCCCCCAGTAATATGCCCACATTGTGCCCCCAGTAATATATTGTCCCCCAGTAATATGCCCTGTTATGTGCCCCCCCAGTTGTGCCCCCAGTAATATGCCCTGTTATGTGCCCCCCCAGTTGTGCCCCCAGTAATATGCCCACATTGTGCTCCCCAGTAATGTTGTGCCCCCAGTAATATGACCTGTTATGTGCCCCCCAGTTGTGCCCCCAGTAATATGCCCATATTGTGCCACTCACAGAAAGTTGACAAAAATAAACACCATATACTTACCTTCTTCCTAGCAGCATCACCAGAAGGACATAGTCTTCTCTAGTCTGGAGGGGGAGGAGCCAAGGCTGACTGTATGCTGGCCCAGCCCCCCGCTGAGAGGTGTGGAGAGCGGCAGGGAGGTACGGAGAGCCTGCAGGGGGGACAGGAGAGAGAATGGATGAAGCAGCGAGCCGTTGCCGGCTCTCTGCTTCATCACCATACAGGCAACTGTCTTTGCGTCCTATGGATGCAGGGACAACTGTCATAAACCGGGACATACCTCCCCCATACCGGGACAGTGGACAGCCACTGCAATCCGGGATGGTTGGGAGGTACGGATACTGTGTGTGTATCTGTATTGCACTTAGCAGAGTAGGGAACGTCGACCAGTTGCGGACTTGGTTCTCAAAATCCTATCAGTATTTTATTATTGTTTTTGGCTCCATGTATTTCTACCCACAGTGACTCCACATGATTATGTCCCTCACTTATATCTCCCCGGAGTGTGGGCTTTAGACAGGACTTTATATAAAGGCAGACGCCTCCCCCTCTACGGTTTTGACAATCCTTTATAAACAGACTGTAACCCTGTACATTAATCTCCCAGTCGTAGCTCATACAGCACTAATTTCAGTTCACCAGTTTTATTAGGCTTCTGGCCTCCTATAATGTTTTTACCCTACCTCTAACTCTTCACCAGCCCCTTCTAGTAATCTATCAACCTGAGCTTGAGCGCCAGGAAGACAACACACCATTCGAAAATCCCGGTCTTTGTGACAGATCGCCCTATCTGTACCCCTAATGAATGAGTCATATGGATGCATATCCTGCTACATTTATGGAAACACAGCAGAGGTTTTTCTGCAATGACCAATATAGCAACAAATAATAAGTAAATATACAAGTTATCAAGTCCAGCATGTGCTACTCCAGTCTTGATAGGTGCTGCGCTGCTGGAGGATGGTTTTAATGTATAACGAGGTGCAGGCCTCGTCATAAATCAAATGTATCCTGCGGCAGTCCGTGCGCCAGACTGAAACCTACTCCCTCGTAACTGGCATAGATTTCAGTCATCATTTACACCAGTTTCTGGAGTTCATGATGATAAATATACCAGGTCTGATGTCTCCACCCACATCCATTTCAGAAACAGGTGAGGGTGGTGAAAAAATACCAGTTGTGGCTAACTTTTTCTCAATGGCATTTAACAAGTTGCAAAACCTGGTTTTGCAACTCTTCAAAGGGTTATTCCCATCTTAGACAATGGGGGCATATCGCTAGGATATGCCCCATTGTCTTATAGGTGCGGGTCCCAGCGGTGGGACCCGCACCTGTATCGAGAACGGGGCCCCAAAAGAGAAGGAGGGCACAATGCGCATGCACAGCTGCCCCCTCCATTCATTTTTAAGGGGCCGCCGAAAATAGCCGAGCACTGGCTCGGCTATTTCCATCGGCTCCATAGAAATGAATGGGAGTGGGGACCACGCTTGTGCGGTGCGCTCCCATTCATTTCTATGAGTGTAGCGGGGGAGCTACGACTGGTGGTGGTCGGACCCCGGGAAACCCAGGGTCCTCTAGGCTCAGGGTCCCCTGCTTCGTTCTCGATATACCTGTGGGTCCCAGTGGTGGAACCCGCACCTATAAGACAATAGGGGCATATCCTAGCGATATGCCCCCATTGTCTAAGATGGGAATAACCCTTTGATGGCAAAACCAAGGTGAAGGGGGGAGATAAATCTGCCACTAAGAGTTTATTGACTTATCGAGGTCATGTTGTGGTTTTTGCAGAAATGTTACAAGTTCAGAAAAGTTGTGGCCAGATCCATGACATGATATGTGAGTATATCCTTAGTGTTCATGCACACAGCAGTGTAGTTTATGTGCAATCGAAAGGGTGAAAGCTGCACTGAAATTCCGCGACACATTTCAAAATCCATACAGCAGACCAATTTGTGCGTGGAAAATTTCCACACTGTGCAGATGATATTTTGAAAACCTCATCTACTTAGCTGGCACCGTATTATGCTGTGGATTTTCTGCATGAAAATCTGCACATAATACACACCTTGTACGTGTAGCATTGGGGAGAATTCACAAATAGCTGATTTTTTTGCAGAAATTTAATTGACCGTCCCATTCTTCTACTGAATAGACATGTGTGAGAAGAATATTTCAGACAGGTTTTCAGCTTCTGGGTGTGAACATATAGCCAGTCACTGACTAAAAAAAAAGGTGATTAAACAAAATACAAAGTCGATTAGAAAGCTGCAAACTATTTCCTTATACAAAGATTCATCTTTATCTATAAAGTCGGGACAAACCCTTTAACTTTAGTTGATTTAATTTCTCAGTGGGAGATGCAGCCAATTACATGCAATGAACAAAAGAGGGCACTCTTGCAATGTAAGGAAGAATATATAGAGAGGATGAGAGTTCAAGCCTGGGTGTCTGTAATAATAAAAGGGTGATATACAGGTTTTTTGCACTGCATCATTTCTGCCTCTATATGTTAGGTATGGATAATCAACAGTCAATGGCCTGGGAGGTCACAGCTTCTATAATCTGATGGTCCAGAAAATATCTGTCAATCCTGCGTCTTGTGCTTCCGAAACATCCAGGACTGTATAGAGTTAGAGGATATATATTGTAGGGACCTGTGCACTTGCGGTGGGGTCAACAATGTCAAACCCTCAGACTTAAAGGTCCAAATAATAGTTATTTCCTCAAAAACATGGTAGACATCCAGCAGAACACACAGCATCCAAGTTAGCCATCAGTTGGGGTTAAGCTGCAGCCCTTAAATCATAACAAGCATGAAAGAAACCTGCCCATCTGGGCGCTAACTATACAGAGAACTTCTCTCTCATTTAAAGGGCTTCTCCGGGCTTTTAATATTGATGACCTCTCCTCAGCATATGTGAAAATACCAATATGAAAGGAGCACCAATGTCCCTTTCAGACCTCCATCTGGAATGCCTCAGCCCCTCAGCAGCCACAGATCCACAGCGATCGCTCTATTTAAACAGAACCAAACAAGGTAGACGGCAGCATATCCTCCAGGGATTCTTTTTTTTTTTTTTTTTTTAAATGGGTCCATAAAAATGTACAAAAAGTGCCAAAAATAGTGCAACGCTTCAACTACAACCGTCTTTTTGCACTATTTTGGCCACTTTTTCTACGTTTTGTGCATTTTTATGGACCCACTTTGAATAAAGAATCCCTGGAGGATATGCTGCCATTTACATTGTTTAGTGCTATTCCTCAGGATATGTCATCAATATCAGATCAATGGAGTTCCGATCAGCAGTATGAAGGGAAGGCGCACACAGTGCATGCGTGTCATCTCCCTTCTCTCCTGCTTGCTGCTGCTATGTCTATGGCAAGCAGGAAGAAAGAAGGGAGACAGCACACGCGCCTTCCCTTCATGTGGATAATTGATGGGGATGCCAGGTGTCCGACCCCACCGATCTGATATTTATGACCTATCCCAAGCATACGTCATCAATAGTAAAAGTCCAGATAACCCCTTTAACTCTCCAGCGTGTCGGGGGATCAGGCTCTGCACAGCCACAGTGAAATAGCCAGCATACTGCACTCTGACACTGGCTGAGGCTCTGAGGCCTCCATTTATTCGCCAGTAACGATCCAAGTAGCCAAATCTCAAATCTCCGCAGGCTGGGGGAATAGCTGTTCTTGAGGACAGCAATACAGATGAATATAGATATGAGCGCTTCCACAAAGGAAGTGCTCATCTCCACCTGCCCTGCCACTGCCGCCCCCCACTGTTTGGCTCTGTTGGGGAGGTATAATGTGCCACAATATGGTATTGTTGACCCCCTGCCTACTTGTGTTGGCCCTGCCTTCTATCAATTTGGAAATGACTACAAAACGGGGCCACTTTTAGTATTTTTTCAAGGGCCACTTTAAGTTTCCAGTCCGCCCCTGGTAGAGCCCAAGAAGTACATCCACCGAGACCAGGTGGGCTTTACTTCCCAAACTGAAGCCTAACCCTGGATCATGAAGAGTTCACTCAGCTGGACTCCACATGAAAGCTGAATCCCAGATACATGAGCAATTGCTAAACCTTGACCTCACACGTTTATGTAAGGGCTCATGCTGCGGACCACAATTCGTGCTCTGCAATACACGGGCACTGACTGTGGGGCCGCCGCATTCGAATTGCGGACCCATTCACTACAGAGTGCTTCACACGTTCTTGTGCATGAGCCCTAAAGCTTATATTACACTGGCAGATCACACAGGCGATTGTCCGGAGCGAAGCGTTCCTTCCCAACAATCTCCTGCTATTACATGCTGCAATCTCCTCCACAGTATGGGTATCACTTATGCCATTGCTCGTCCCCATACTGAATCTTTGTTTGCCGGCAGCAGATTGTGATCAGACACCATGATTTTTAAAACCTGTTGAAGGACAGTAATTGGCGGCAGTATTGGACTGCCAGATAATCCCTAACAAGCATTACTACGAACGCTTGATAGCAATGATCTGCCAGTGTAAATTAAGTTTAAAGGGATTGCGTCACTTCAGCAAGTGGCATATATCGTGTAGAGGAAGTGTATACAAGGCACTTACTAATGTAATGTTTTTATCCACATTGCTTCCTTTGTTGGCTGGATTTTTCCATCACAGTTAGTTTATTATAGATCTGAAGTTGATCCGTTCAAGCACCTCTTTTTAATACCGTAGCTGCCTCCGTACAGCATTAAAATGTATCGGCTCCGTGTAGGCAAAATTAGTTTTGCTCAGAGTCGCGCAAGACTTTGGTGAATTAATTCGGTGTTCGGTTCTACATCTGAAGTCGGGTTTGGTCCCAAGGTTTAATATTTTTGAAGAACAGAACTGAATACCAAATTTATTCACGCAACTTCGGGTAAAACTATTTTTGCCTCCATGGATCTATGATGCAAAGCCCAATTTGCACAACACTACTCACATTATACACTGCCCATTTCCATGGTTATGACCACACTGCAATCCATCAGTGGTGGTCGTGCTTGCACACTATAAGAAAAAGTCCTGGCCTCTCTGGTACCTTGGACCGTGGGAGCGTACATAGACTGGTGCTTTTTAATATAGTGTGTAAGCACGGCCTCCACTGGTGGTTTGCAGGGTGGTCTGTAACCATGGAAACAAGCAGTGGAAAATGTGATGGAAAAATGAATCCAGCAAAGGAGGCAATATGGACTATAACAATACATTAGTTAACTTTCTCTACATGATAAATGTCATTTTCTGAAGTGAGAGGACCCCTTTAAGCTGCATTTAGCGTAGCCTACAATGGATGATAATGTAAAGAGGTATTCTGATTATATAAAGTTATCTCCTATCCACAGGATGGGGCAGGGATCAGCGACCTCCTGCACTCCAGCTGTTCTGAAACTACAACTCCCAGAATCCTCCTCTCTCTTCTATGGGTGTTCCAAGAACAGCTCAGTAATTGTACATGTTGGGAGTTGTAGTTTTACAGCATCTGGAGTGCTGACGGTTGCTGTTCCCTGGGATAGAAGATAACTACTACTTTTCTGACCCCCCCCCAATCACAAGAACAGGGGCCTCCATACCCTGCGGAGCTTAAATGAATGGAGGGGCCAGTTGGACATGCACTCAAATGCTCCATTAATTTCTATGGAAGCTCTGGAGATATAGAAAATGAATGGAGCAGGTGGACACATCCCAATCAGCCCCTCAGTTCATTTTGGAGGGATATAAGGAGTATGGAGGAGTTCTCTCATAATCGGGGGGCCCCTACTAATAGTCTAATAGTTAACCCCTATTCTGTGGATCGGGGATAATTATATATAACCAGAATACCTCTTTAAATTATATAAGACTTAGAGGGCCACTTTTATGGAGACCTCCGACATGTGACATATTCTGGAATATACATATGGCAGGCCATGATGATAAATGTCACATGAAGCTACACGTTTTTACAACATCATAAGTCACTTAGAATCAAAATGTATTGCATTATGCAAGGGCACGGTGGGAGTAGTAGTTTTGAAAACATTGCAGATTTTGCACTGAGGCCCAGGAGCACATAATGGGGCCCCCTCTCTTCTATATTTGTGATGGGGCGCTGGTGTACATTTTGCATTGGGGCCCAGGAGAGAATGATAGGGCCCTTTCTCCTCTATATTTGCTGTGGGGCCCTGCTACAGATTTTGCACTGAGGCCCAGGAGCAGATAGAGGGTCTCTCTCTCCACAATAGCTGGGCAGGGAACAGCATGAAGACTCTCACTCCCCCCATCTGGAGAAATATCATGATTTGAATTGCTTATTAACAGCCTCCAGACCCCAGGAGAAGCTTCAGAAGATTATTTTATACATCAGCCATTACTTTATAACCAGACCCTTTTTATTTTCTGGAGAGGTAGAGCCGACACTTTTCTGCGCCCTTTATCTGCGCCCCCTGACAGCCACGAGATATATTCATTTGTCAGTCTCTCCCGTGAGGGGCTTTGTACGAGGGTGATAAGCTCCATCATATAAAAACTCATTCACTGGCGGCCGATCACATCTTTATGATTGCAAACTTACCTTTTATAGGGAAAAGCCTTTATCTGACGGGGAGATTTATGCCACCGGGCACAGTGGAGCTGCTTCATATGTGAATATTATTATGATACAGTCAAGGCAAATCCAAGGAGCCGAATAGGTGCAAATATGATTCAGTGCTTATGCCATATACATAGAACTACTTGTATCTGATACTCAGCTTTCCAAGAGTCCTGAATTCAGTGACATAAGAAGCAGGAGACCTATAACTATACGACCAGGAAAACTTACCTTATAGGGCTCTGGAAAAACTGGGCGACAGACCCATGAGAGGAAGGTAATGGCTGGTATAGTTCATCAATGTATTCTGAAATGTTCTGCATCTTTCTAATATACTTTATATTTCAATTCTTCAACATTGATAAGATGTCTGCTTGCTTTCAGTGAATGCAAACATTGGGGGTCATTTAATAAGATGATGTTCCTTCTTGACATGGCCGCAGCTTTATGTTACTGCTCCCTCACCCTTAGTGCTGCTTCCCATTGAGATTTCTGGGAGGCAGAAAGGACGCGGGAGACAGTGGGTTTCAGTGGAATTTTGAAACAACTGTCTGCCCCAAATTCTGCTGTAAAATCCGTCATGTCAAAGCCAGTCTTAGTAAATGACCTTCACTATTTAAATCCATGTGATGAAAAAGCTTTTTGACCCACAACTGATAGGTTTTTAACAATTGCAATACAGTGGTCCCTCAAGATACAATATTAATTGGTTCCAGGACGACCATTGTATGTTGAAACCATTGTAAGTTGAGTAATCGGTTCCAAAGCCTCAAAATGTCATCCAAGATAAGAGAAAATGAAGATTTAAGAAAAATAAGCAGATAACTAGGACAGATAAAACATATCCTTATGTATAACATCCAGGAATAGCTGCTAACTACTGACTAAGGCTACTTTCACACTAGCGTTTTTAAATTCCGGTATTGAGTTCCGTCATAGGGGCTCAATACCGTAAAAAAACGCTTCAGTTTTGTCCCCATTCATTGTCAATGGGGACAAAACTGAACTGAAGACAACGGAGGCTCCTGAAAGCATTCCATTCCGTCTTCAGACCGGAGAACAAACCGCAACATGCTGCAGTTTTCTCTCCGGTCCAGGCATCTGCACCAAGACGGATCCGGAATGACCCCCAATGCAAGTCAATGGGGACGGATCCGTCTGGTGTGACACAATGGTGAACGGATCCGCCCTCCATTGACTTTCAATGGAGTTCAGGACGGATCCGTCACCTACACATAGACACAAACACATACATACTTACATACTCCAGGCAGGCCGCACGTCCTTATGCCCAGGAGGCGCGCAGCTATGACAATTCCCTACAGCGGCCAGCAGAGGGCGCTGTGGGGAATCGTCATAGCTGCGCGCCTCCTGGGCGTGAAGACGTGCGGCCTGTCTGCCTGCCTGGAGTATGTAAGTATGTATGTGTTTGTGTGTATGTATATGGTACTGTGTGACATGTGTGGGGCCGGAACGCGGCCTCACACATGTCCCTGCGGCAGTCCGGATCCAGCGGCACTCTTCACCTGCCGGATCCGGACTGCCGCTAGTGTGAAAGTAGCCTAATCCAGTTATTTTACTAGAGACGTGGCCTTGATTGGTTGGATCTGAGTCTGACACATTGTATGTTCTGTCTGGTTTCAACTTACAATGGGTCAGAAAAGACCATTGTATGCTGGAAATATTGTATCCTGAGGCCATTGTATCTTGAGGGATCACTGTATAATGTGCACATGAAAACCCACAGAAATATATACAATTTGCATAATTCTAACAGATTGGGATTTACCAGTAGATACATTTGGTTGCCCCCAGTATCATAGTCTTCCACATTTTGCAGACTTTGCTGTGTCTCTATCCTACAGTCAGATCTATGTAGAGCACACACAATGTATATTTTAGGCTAGGGCTACACGGCGACATGTGTCGCGCGACTTCTTGTCGCACCAAAGTCGCGCGACAATTTTTATAATGGAAGTCTATGGTGTCGCAATGCGACATGCTGCGACTGCGACACGACAGTCGCAAAAATTCCATCTTGGATGGATTTTTCTGCGACAGTCGCGTCGCAGTATGTCGCATGTCGCAGTGCGATACCATAGACTTTCATTATAAAAATTGTCGCGCGACTTTGGTGCTACATCAATGTCGCGCGACAACTGTCGTCGTGTAGTTGTGCACTATGTGTCGCGCCAAACTGCATCAAAAAGCCTGAACGTGTGTCAGCACCCTCAGATCTGTTTTCATTAACCTCAATTGAGGCTAATTGCCGCTAGGTTGTTATAGGTTATTGCTCATTTGAGCTGTTCTTCCTTTATTGAACGTGGGGACATTTCTCTCATATGGTTTGTGCTGCTTTGTTCTGCAGGAGGCAGATTAAGTGAAGGGCCAGCGCAGGTTGGACACCCACGTAGGCAATCGCTGACTTTGCAGGACGTAGAAGTTGCAGTAGTAATGATTAATCACCATTGCCTTGGGTTGTCCTGGATGAGGCTACTAAAGGCTGTGTCCCTATGTGAAAGGGCCATTAATGGAGTAGGAATGACAGCACCTTGGTCAGCAATATAACATACTTGTCAGCTCATATTTCTCCCCAGCACACTTACTATTTGACCCAGTCCTATGCCCCATGAGTTTGTGGGGTGGGCATACAGTGATAATCACCCCAAATTTGCTTGTTGCTGTGTTATCCAGTAGGCATGTATGATGCAATATTGTCATTCTGTTATCTAGTATATGACGCTAGTATTATCTGGATCACATGTATGATATAATGTTGTCATTGTGTTATCCAGTATATGATACAGTGTTGTATTATGCTGTGGGCTGTGCACATTCCAGCCTCAGGAAATACTCCAGGAAATCAAAAAGATTGCCCAAGTGCTCAGGAATCCCCATCTTACTCCTCCTTAGGGCTCATGCACATGGCCGTAGTTTTGGTCTGCATTCGATACGTGTTTTTTGTGGATGCAGACCCCTTCATCTCAATTGGGCCGCAGAAGATGGGGACAGCACACCTGTATGCTATCCCTATCTGCAAGTCAATTCCACAGCCCCGTAAAAAAAAAAAAAAAAAAATAGAAAGTGTTCTATTCTTATCCATTTTATGGACAAGGAAAAAACATTTCTGCAGGAGTAAAAAAAAATGGCGGCATGCACCTGGCCAGTATCCATGTTTTGTGGGTCTGTGATTTGCGTACAACAAAACACTTATGGCCAAGTGTATGATACAATGTCGTTATGTTACCCAGTGTATGATACAATGTCATCATGTTACCCAGTGTATGATACAATGTTGTTGTGTTAGCTAGTGTTTGATACAATGTTGTTATGTTACCCAGTGTATGATACAATGTCGTCGTGTTACCCAGTGTATGATACAATGTCGTCGTGTTACCCAGTGTATGATACAATGTCATCATGTTACCCAGTGTATGATACAATGTTGTTGTGTTAGCTAGTGTTTGATACAATGTTGTTAATTGTTTACCCAGTGTATGATACAATGTCGTCGTGTTACCCAGTGTATGATACAATGTCGTCCGTTGTTTACCCAGTGTATGATACAATGTCGTCGTGTTACCCAGTGTATGATACAATGTCGGGTTCCGTGTTACCCAGTGTATGATACAATGTCGTCGTGTTACCCAGTGTATGATACAATGTCGTCGTGTTACCCAGTGTTTGATACATTGTCATTGTGTTAGCCAGTGTATGATACAATGTCGTTGCGTTAGCCAGTGTATGATACAATGTCGTCGTGTTACCCAGTGTATGATACAATGTCGTCGTGTTACCCAGTGTATGATACAATGTCGTCGTGTTAGCCAGTGTATGATACAATGTCGTCGTGTTAGCCAGTGTATGATACAATGTCGTCGTGTTACCCAGTGTATGATACAATGTCGTCGTGTTAGCCAGTGTATGATACAATGTCGTCGTGTTAGCCAGTGTATGATACAATGTCGTCGTGTTAGCCAGTGTATGATACAATGTCATCGTGTTAGCCAGTGTATGATACAATGTTGTTGCGTTAGCCAGTGTATGATACAATGTCGTTGCGTTAGCCAGTGTATGATACAATGTCGTTGTGTTAGCCAGTGTGTGACACATTGTCGTTGTGTTAGCCAGTGTATGATACACCGTTGTTGCATTTGCCAGTGTATGATACATTGATGTTGTGTTATACAGTATATGATACAATTTTGTTTGTAATGCATGATGTAATATTGCTGTCCACAGCACCTGTCATTGTTTTAGTGTTTGATACAAGGTAGTTGAACTTGCTTCCTGTATCAGACACAATATTGCCTTTAACTCCCTGTATGTTACAATATTTTTCTTTGTTTTGACCTTTAGAGAAACTTGAAAAGAAAATGTTATAAAACTAAATTCAAGCACTTACACAACACTTGCTTTTGCACCATCGGGGTCTTAAAAACCTGCACATGATTCCTCCATAGATCCAGTAAGGCCCCTGAGTAATGTGCATGTAGTAGATGAGTGATAATTACTGGTCTCAATCCCTACATCTAAAAGCTGGAGTTTCTGGCGTGAGGCCGAACCAAAACTCCCATCAGGGTGAAGCAAGCACTTCCAACATGCTGCACTTCTGTTCTTCACCCTGGCATATGCCTTCAGGGTGACATTTCTGGTTGTGGTGATTAATATTATCAGGGGGCTGCTCTTATTTCTGGGTAGGTGTTGCAGAATGGAATAGGCTCGATGCTGGCAGTTGAGCTTCCCCCTCATTGATGAGTGGTGTGCGCCTAGATCTCATTCTCCTGGAGATTGCAAACGCTCAGTCTCACACCAGCCTTCCAGGGAGCTGCACAACTTTCAGTCTCCAAACTGGATGAGGATTATTTACTGCTTCCAGCCTAGGAACAATTCTGTGCACAACACAAATGGATGGGATTTTTGCATTGCTGACTTGCGTGCTCACAGCTAAAGCAGGTAAGACTGACAGAGGGCTGGCATTGCCTGTTCTAGCTGCTGGGTGTTGATGGAAACCAGTGTGCTGTGCAGGTGGCATGTAGTGTACTATTGTCTTCATTATGTTATAGCCGGGTGCCTGGCTTGCAGGTTGTGTAGAGTAGCTTACATTACAGCTTGACTAGTGCTGATTGCTTGCATAGCGCATTGTGTAAGATGCTTGCTTGGCACAGCTGGGTGTAGATGGGAGATGTATTGTGATGTGCAGGTGAAATATATTCTGCCCTCGTCTCTATTATGCTATAGTTGCTGTTCAAGCTGCAGCTGCGTTCTTCGCTTGCAGTGAGGGTAGGTGGGTGTTTTCTTGTCATGGTACATCACTGTGCTAAGAAGCTTGCCTGGCACAGCTGGGTGTTTGTTGCATGGTGATTTTGCATTACTCTGATGTGCAGGTTTTGTGTGGGTCTTAAGACAAAACTGAATGCACCCTTGAGGTGTGAGATATGACAATCGTCATTGGTTTCAGAAACAAAGTGAGACACCTGTGCTTGAAAGCATCTTGTGTATACAGGCTGAAGGTGCCAGCCTTCCATTCTACTTCTCCTGCCCACCAGACAAGGGCAAGTATATCACCATCTCACCAGGTGCAAAAAGGTGTAAGGTTTTTGGTCATTTTTAGTGGTTGCAGATGCAAGAACAGTCAAATTCCTCTGTCCTCTCAGACACAAAACATAAGGCTTAATTCTACATGTGCACCTGGCATAGCTCCTCTAGGTACCTGTCTATAGCCCTGGCATCACTGTCTCTTGCACATGAAGCTCCTACTACTTGTAGAAACCCCCTAAAACTTTATACCTCCAAATTCCCAATTGCCTCCCTTTGCTCTGTCCAGGATGTGCTGTTTAGCTTTGCAATGACAGGTGTCACCTTCTCCTTCCAGGACATCAGCATTATTGGAAGTCAGTGCAATCAGCCACTGCAGGAGCAGCTCCAGAGACGTCCATTATCTTTACTGTGATCTCATTTAAATGTCAGCTGCCTGTGTTGCTCATTAATAAGGGGCATGAGCCAGAGATGCCACGTGAGGAGCCTATTGTGTGTGTGACAAGACCAATGTGTCATTTAGATGATGCCCACAGCCTGGGAGCTGGCAGAGCCCCCCACATGACACCTGCGTAATACCTGGCTGCTCCCAGTCACTTGCATTCCCAGCCTAGCCTGTGCTGTATGCATTGTGACAGTCACTTTCTCTGTTGTTGCTAAATGCTTCAGACATGAAGATTTTTCAGAATGACAGCCCTGGTGCAGGTCTGCATAAGAGGGCACTGACAGCCTTCATCTGCTGTGGAATATTGCACTGAAATATGTGTTTCCACTAATACACACTTTAATAAGAGATTTCCCAGGCTCAGCAGTAATATAGGTTATCTGTTGGTGTCCTCATTGCACCATAGCTGCAGTGCTAGCTCCACACTTGGAAGGCAGGAGAACCTGTGTATATCTATGTAATATAAGAATTAAACAATATATATAATAGCTACATAAGACTTCTCCCAGGCTTCTATCAACCTATACAAAGTATCCAAATTCTTTGCCTAGATCCCAGTCTCCTTTGCCTTAGGCTCTGGATTGTGTTCTTTGAAGTGTTTTACACAGGTGAATTAGCCAGAAGACCGCTCACCACCCTTCAAAGGATTCCTATCGCCAGCGTTTTCTTGATTAGCAATAGCAAAAAGTCCACAGGAGAATCATTTCCCATTAATATTTTATGTATTTTCAGTCTGGGGGAAGCTGCAGTACAGGGGCAGACTGCTTAATAAGTCTGGGGGAAGTAGAGGCTTGGAAGGGGATACTGTGAATTTAACCAGAGTCCTCTGTCTTTCTAGGGGGTTACTATTTGGGGTAGGGTCTAAACCTCAGGTGTTCATTATAATAATGGAGGAGGGGAGTAGTAGTGATGGGCGGGGGGGAGATATTCCTCATTAAATGTGTGGGAAACAATCATAGGGTGATAATTTCACTGTACTAATTATTCATACAAAGCCTATTGTATTAGAAGGATGTGCATATGAGAGAGATAATATAATTTATAGGGCGAGTCAAAATTTTGGAATTGGACTTGGCAGAAGTGGATGGGGTCACATTTTGGTTACACTGCGGTGCTGTCTGTCTTCTCTTTTGGTGCCCCAATGTCAATGTTGGACCCCAGAGTACTAGTAAGAATAGTACTGATGAGATCACCTTCGTTAGGTCGGAATCACACTTATCATTCTTTTCTTGTTCCTCATTGTTTTTAGAAAAAAATTGGGAGATCATGACATTGTCCTGCACCTCAACCATCAGGGCTGGGCCATACTAGCACCCATTATTTAACGCACGAGTAATTGGGTGCCTCCTGACTTTTAACTCGTCACTGTATAGACACATGCAGAGCTCTTACACTGTGTGTGCCATGTTATAAGGCTGGCACACGCGGTCATACATGTTTGACATTTCAAGAGTGAAAAAAAGCAGATTTTTGTTAATAGAGCAGAGGATGGGTGAATCTGCCAAAATTGCTGCTGCTCACGTCATAGGAAATTTAGTGCTTGTAATCTATCAAAGTGAATGGTTCTCACCCTTGGATGCATGTGTATGTATGACTGTATGTATATTTCTATTTGTGCATGTATATACCGTACCTGTGTGTGTAGTTATATAGATGTATTAGGTCTGTAAACATATACATATGACTGTATGTGCTGTAGGCATGCATGTATATACCTGGGTGTGTATGTATATGTGTATACTGAATATATGTGGATGTATATGCTTGGATACATCTGTGTGTGTGTGTATACACTTGGGAATGTGTGTGCAGCATGTACAGGCCTATTTGTGTGCAGGTAGAAGCATTTATTGCAGTATATATAGCTAGAGTACAACTGCATCTGGGTCCAATCCTAATTACACCAAAGGAAAACCAAAATAAATCTCTCTGCAATAATGTTTCAAATTGCAATTACTCCGAGCTCATCTCCCAGAGAAATCATTTCTTAATGTGATTTCATTTCAGAAGTGAGATTGGCGCTAGGTGTCCAAGTCTCATGAATTTTAATGCTCCAAATAGTATTGTTTTCCATTTGTAGGTGCTAACCCTGTAATCAGGAGAGCTAAGTAAGGAGGCACTTACGTAAAATTGGATCATCTACTCCGTGCTTCACTTGTGATTTGGAGTTATTCAGATTTGCGGCGTGCAGCAACTGACTCGATGTGCCGGAGATGAGAGCGGATTAACTCCTCATCTGCCGAAGTCATGTGAGTGTCTTTCTAGAAAGGAATGCTACCTTCATTCATGGTAGTTCTCTCCAGATCAACATGAAGCTCCTGGGCCCCACAGCAAAATCTGTACCAGAGCACCCCACTTATAATGTGCCATTTGTAATACTGATGTTTTTTTTTTTTTTTTTTATATAAATATGCTCAGAGCCTGGGTGCAACTGCTACTTCAGTCTTTAGCTCAAACACTAGATGCTATGTACATGGTCACCCCACACAGGTCTCATTTTTGTTATGCTTTGCCTCCTGTGGGTCTCTGATGCCATGAAGTGGGAAGGGAAAACACCTTGTATCCAGAGGAGGACTGAGAATTTAACATGACCCTGGATAAAAGCCTAAGAATAGTCCCGTGTTGTAGGCGGGACCAAATTGGTAGAAGGTGGGATAACTCAAGTAGGCGGGGCCAGCAATACTTTAGTACAGCACAATATACCGCCCCAGCAGAACCAGATACCACAGTGCAGCACAATATACTGCCCCAGCAGAACCAGATACCACAGTGCAGCACAATATACTGCCCCAGCAGAACCAGATACCACAGTGCAGCACAATATACTGCCCCAGCAGAACCAGATACCACAGTGCAGCACAATATACTGCCCCAGCAGAACCAGATACCACAGTGCAGCACACTATACCGCCCAGCAGAACCAGATACCACAGTGCAGCACACTATACCGCCCCAGCAGAACCAGATACCACAGTGCAGCACACTATACCGCCCCAGCAGAACCAGATACCACAGTGCAGCACAATTATACCGCCCCAGCAGAACCAGATACCACAGTGCAGCACAATATACCGCCCCAGCAGAACCAGATACCACAGTGCAGCACAATATACGCCCCAGCAGAACCAGATACCACAGTGCAGCACAATATACTGCCCCAGCAGAATACCAGATACCACAGTGCAGCACAATATACGCGCCCCAGCAGAACCAGATACCACAGTGCAGCACAATATACTGCCGCAGCAGAACCAAGATACCACAGTGCAGCACAATATACCGCCCCAGCAGAACCAGATACCACAGTGCAGCACAATATACCGCCCCAGCAGAACCAGATACCACAGTGCAGCACAATATACCGCCCCAGCAGAACCAGATACCACAGTGCAGCACAATATACGCCCCAGCAGAACCAGATACCACAGTGCAGCACAATATACCGCCCCAGCAGAACCAGATACCACAGTGCAGCACAATATACCGCCCCAGCAGAACCAGATACCACAGTGCAGCACAATATACTGCCCCAGCAGAACCAAATACCACAGTGCAGCACAATATACCGCCCCAGCAGAACCACATACCACAGTGCAGCACAATTTACTGCCCCAGCAGGACCAGATACCACAGTGCAGCACAATTTACTGCCCCAGCAGAACCAGATACCACAGTGCAGCACAATATACTGCCCCAGCAGAACCAGATACCACAGTGCAGCACAATATACTGCCCCAGCAGAACCAGATACCACAGTGCAGCACAATATACTGCCCCAGCAGAACCAGATACCACAGTGCAGCACAATATACTGCCCCAGCAGAACCAGATACCACAGTGCAGCACAATATACTGCCCCAGCAGAACCAGATACCACAGTGCAGCACAATATACTGTCCCCACTGCAATATTCAATCCTATCAATTCAAGCCCCATTGAAATGAATGGGTCTGCATTCAAGTCACCTTTTTATGTGGAACCAAACAACGTTCGTATGCATAAGCCCTTAGACTGCCAGATGATCGCTAACGAGTGTTCATAGGAACGCTCGTTATCAGGCAGAAAATAAAAAAATCTACCCTTAAGATCCAGTCGTGAAGACAGGGCCACATTGAATAAGGGAAATATTATATGAGAAGTAGGATGGAGTTGGAATGCAATGGCCCAGATCTGGGGTTTTTACACTTTTTTTTTTCTGATAAGCTCAACAAGGCAGGGCTTAGCTGAAGGGGGAGGGGGGCTATGATGTCCCAAAATTGCACCACAACAATGTAAAAATCTGTCTTGAAGTAAGCCAACAGATGTAGAGAGTTGTAAAAAGGTGGAATCTGGTTGCTATGGGCAACTAAGTAATTTCTTCTTTACACCAGTTTGATAAATCTGCCCCAAGGTGTCTATCCCTGCATCAGATCTATCATCCATCCATAAGTTCTTGTGATAAATCTGGTGCAGGGATAGACAGCCGGTCGAAGCTTATGCCATCTTTACAATTAGTAAATCTGAGCCACTGTTTGCTAAAGAGTTCGACCAAATTTTGCTCTGCTACACCTATACATTACCGTTATGATTCCTTCATCTTGATTATGAGCTTCTAAGGCCGCTGTTTCATTCCCTCGGTTCTGTGAATGGCTGGTTAACGTAGGCAGATCTGATGTCAAAATCCTTCCAAAAACCCACTAGAACAATCAGTTAGTTCTTTCCATCTGTTATATTTTTCATATGCCGCACAAATATCCATATTCATTTTTATAAATGTCAGTCGTATACAAATCCAACGTTATGAAACTGAGTAAAGATCGCATTTTCCTGTGTAGCTCCTATGTACAATAATATAACTACTATAATACTGCTCCTAGGTACAAGAATATAACTACTATAATACTGCTCCTAGGTACAAGATTATAACCACTATAATACTGCTCCTATGTACAAGAATATAACTACTATAATACTGCTCCTAGGTACAAGAATATAACTACTATAATACTGCTCCTAGGTACAAGAATATAACTACTATAATACTGCCTCCTATGTACAAGAATATAACTACTATAATACTGCCTCCTATGTACAAGAATATAACTACTATAATACTGCTCCTATGTACAAGAATATAACTACTATAATACTGCTCCTATGTATAAGAATGTAGCTATGTGACTACTATGGAGTCTGGACAGGAACAGAACATACAGAATAACCTCTGGATGTGACTGGGGGTACGGTACTTATTCTGGGATTCTAGTATTTGTTCTTTTCCCTTGTATCAGGGTTCTGCACTCTTTCTTGTATAACGTTACGTTGGGTGCTGTCCTGTGGAGCAGTAAGTAAAGATGAATAGTGTTGTCTCAGGAGCCGCACTCGGTGTAGATTGCACTTCGGTATAAGGGAACATATTATATACTGTATTACTTTGTAGTTTGTTACTCCTGAATATACATTTCATATCATATTATTACCTAAAGCTTTAAGAGGCTCAGATCCCATGTAGCGATATTAATATAACTTGCACATATTGCTAGATTGTGAACCTCTGCCTTCACTGCAGATCTTCTCAAAGTAAATTGTACGGACCTAATCCAGTTTAAAAACTCTATAAAAGGCTTTTATACAGGGGTTCCATACCGCCACTAGATGAGCGGAAACCATTCCACCATTACGATTTAATAAGTCAGACCGTAACATTTCGTCTCTGCTTTACAGCATTTGCAATTTCTTTGTGACCAGTCAGTGGATAAACACGATCATAAAGGATTAGAGTGCCCAGCAGCACAGAGTACTTAAGGGGGTTATTCTGGAAAAGATAATGATAACTTATCCTCAGGATAGTTTCTCATTATCGCATCAGTGGGGGTCCAATTCTGATACCCCCTCCAATCAGATTTTTCAGAAAGCCGCTGTGCTCAGGGGCGGATTGGCCATAGACCTTACGGGGAAGTTTCCCGGTGGGCCAATGCCCAGGGCGGCGTCCAGTGGAAGTTTGTGGGGATGTATTTTGTGCTGCTGGGAGTATTTTATGATAAACTGTGGTATTTGGCTCTGTTGGGGCGGTATAATGTGCCGCAATATGGTATTGCTGGCTCTGCCTTTCATCACTTTGTACCCGACTACAAAATGGGGACACTTTTAGTATTTTTTTTTTCCAGGGCCACTTTAATTTCCCAGTCCGCCCCTGGCTGTGCTCACCAGATCTCAGATGAGCGATGCAGGCTCCCAGCAGATTTCCAAGGACAGCGCCGTACATCGTATAGTGGCAGTGCTTGGTAATGCATTCACGTCAATGGGGCTGAGCTGCAACTGGGCCATGTGACCAGTGACGTCGCTAGCCTAGAAAGAGGCTGCGGCACTCGAGGCCTCTTCTAACAGCTGATCAGTGGGGGTCCCAGGTGTTGTAACCCCCCAGAACTGATACTGATGACCTATTCTGAGGATAATCATAGAAAGAAAGTTCCTGCACTCCTGGAGATTGCTTCAGCAAAATATTATATTGATAACAGCCAGATTCAAAACGTTTTCGGCTATAGTGCCTTTATCAATGGGCTGTAACAGAATGCACATATATACAGAGATGTAAGTATGCAATCTAACGCAGTAGATGTCATAGGAAAATAGAAAATAAAAAACAACAAAGAGTGAATCAAAATAGTTATAAACAGCTAAGGTTACTTCACCCAAGCCGTAAAAAGTGAGCACAGTCTGATTTTACGGTAATGGAAAGCATCTAGGAACGGTATATTTCCCACACATCAGCCACTGCCCTCATATGGCTGTCGCTACTTTTTGCTCATGCTGACACCATTTTCTTTAGGCATACTCCTGTCTTACTACACTACTACCCAGACGATATACTATCCGGACCTCCGGCTCACCTTACTTACCGCTATACAACAGGTACCCTTTACTCTCTAACCAATTAGCAACCTCTTGGCACCATGGCTTCTATAGTTTACTATGTTCAATGTCAGACACATCTCAGCAAAGTTATAATGTGCTACTGAATTTACGTGTATGAATATTATTATGTTTACTGTAGAGACAGATTATCTTGATTCTACTTTTACTTCGGCCTCTATGATTGTTCCTATATACCGTTCCTAGATGCTTTCCATTACCGTAAAATCAGACTGTGCTCACTTTTTACGGCTTGGGTGAAGTAACCTTAGCTGTTTATAACTATTTTGATTCACTCTTTGTTGTTTTTTATTTTCTATTTTCCTATGACATCTACTGCGTTAGATTGCATACTTACATCTCTGTATATATGTGCATTCTGTTACAGCCCATTGATAAAGGCACTATAGCCGAAAACGTTTTGAATCTGGCTGTTATCAATAAAATATTTTGCTGAAGCAATCTCCAGGAGTGCAGGAACTTTCTTTCTATGATTATCCGGCGTGGGAGCCATTTCCTGCAACTACTCCCATAACATTTCGATTGTGCCGCCTGACCCACTCCAGACCTATTCTGAGGATAAATCATAAAGATTTTGTGCGTGAACCCTTAAAGGGGTCATCCTGGAAACGAACGTGTGTAGGCCTTCGTAGAGCTTCCGTGGGCTTCCGATCTATGCTTCTGTTCCGTACCGCATCTCCCGGATTGCGGACCCATTCAAGAGAATGGGTCCACATCCGTGATGTGGGGTGCACACGGCCTGTGTCTGTGTATTGCGGACCTGCGGTATGCAGGCCGTAATACGGCAATGGCCATGTGCATGAGGCCTAACTGAGGCAGTAACCCCTTCTAGAGGATGTGGGCAGAGCAGCCACCACCTAATTATTATTGCTATTGTCCAGTAATTAACCCTATATTCACACTTCTCAGGAATGCCTACGATACCTACACCATTCAACATCTTAACTCCTTATACAGTAGGCTGCTGGTTCACTGCAGGAGCTCAAAGACTTTGTTACATAGTGGAAGGTACAGGGTCCTCCAGCAGCACAGAATATTTCAGTAGAGGGGTGCTCTGATATTGTGAGGTTAGTGACCTGTCCACCCATCCGATCATAATGAGGACGGGAGCCGTATGCTCTCACAGGCAGGGTCTTCTCCCCACTGTACCAGTCTGTTGTTAGTTTCATGTTATATTGTATTTTGTTTGCTATGTACATTCTGTGTAACCTCTCTGGATGTACAGCACCATGGGATTGATGGTACTTTCAAATGAAGAAGGCAGTAGAGTGGGAAGTCACATAGCAAAAAGGATAGTTAGAGCAGCACAGAGTATTTTAAGAGATTAATTTGCCAATTAATTGACCTGTCCTTTGGTTTGATGATGATAATGAGGACATAGCTGCATGAGACAGGCCAGAGTTATGGTCCGTGGTAGTGTAAGACCGAACCTTGTACGCTGAACTTGAAAGCAGAAGTTCGCTCAACGTTATTCAGGAGAGGAATGTGTTTGGTGAGGGGGGGTGGTGGTTCTTGTTCACTGATGTGATAGTGGGGACAGGGTTGCATGTGAAGGGGACAGTGTCCTCTAATTAGGTGGGGAACGCAGACATGTGGGTGGTCAGAGACTGAGAAGAGCAGGGCTTCAGCTGCACAGAGTATCATCATGTGAGGGCCCATGGCAGGATCCCAGTAGCACAGAGTATTTTAGGAGAGCAGTGTGTTAGTCTTGTTTGAAGAATTGACCTGTTAATCATCTTAAAAGCATATCCATATGACAATCCCTGTATTACTACTTTCAGAACACGTAAAGCACGTACGCCAGCATGTTCTGCCGTGAGGCCTTGGCTCGTTGCCTGTGTGATATGACTGTACACTTCTCTGCATAGGAGGATACACTGCCTGCTATAATAAGGTCAATGGAATCCACTTCTTCGCTCTTTGTGGCAGATTAATTTGTTGCCATTGACAATGCGCTGTTGTCTTCTTCATTGTTGTTTTTATTAAACAACCAAATGCAGGAATCTCATCGCTTCCACACAATTGTTCTAGTGGGGAGCAGTTGAGCTCTATGGAGTACATTTACCCTTTGATACACACAGGCAGAGCTGTTAGAAGTCAGTCTAAACTGTTGGTTTGACATTCTACTCATGAACCAAGGAGACCATGATGAGTAGTACTCTGAGCGTTGTAGAGGTCAGTTGCAAGTTCTTCTTCTGTAACATCTAGCATAAAGCCATAATCTATGGGAATTTAACACAATCCTATAGAGAGGACATATTCAGATAATGTCATGTAGAACAGTTCCTACCCCAATAACGTGACCTGTTTCACATCTTTGACTTCCATGGCTTTGCCCTTCTCACTTCTTGACCTTGTGGTATCTTGCTAAAAGATTTTGTTTGAGGGACCATAATGGGGTCTTGTGCGCGCCCTTGAACAATAATGGGGTCCAGATCCACCCCATTCAATCTTGGTGGTTAAAAAAAGGATATTAAAGAGGTTGTGCTTGATTAGAAAACATGGCTGGTCTGTTCTGGAAATGGACAACACCTATCCATGGGCTGGTTTTAAAGCTCAGCTCCACAAACTTCACTTTTACACTAATGAATGCAACTGTATTTTTAAATCCTGATATTTTTATATATTTTTTTCAGATGGCACAAGGCCCATTCAATTCTATGGGTCTACAAAAAAAAGAGGACAGCACGTGGATGTCATCTATATGTCTGTTTCAAATTATAGATTATTAAAATCTCTTATTTTTGTATGTATTTTGGATGAGAATAGTCCTTCTTAGTGATGAGAGTGAGAAAGCACATGGAAGGTATCTGACTGAAATAAGGAGATGGTCGTGTGAATGAGGCCTTAGTTCATTCTTGGAGCCGAGTTTCAGTCCATCACCATTCCTTATGTTCATATCTGTATTGTGAATCCAGCAGTGGAAAAGTCTACTGGAGTTCATTGTATCCGGCATAGCTGGATAATGGTGCGAACCTCTGGATCCCTTTTAGACTACAATGGGATCACACAGGGATCCGGCGTGAGGTCGGCTTTTGTGCAGATAAAAACTTTGTGCATGCAGGACTCTGAAAGCCGGCATTTATGCTGGAACCCAAACTGATCCTATTGTAGTCAATGCGGACCCGGTGGTTTGCAGCATTAGGGCTCATTCACATTACCGTATGGTCGGTTTGCCCATGCTGCAGTCCACAATGCATAGGCGCTGGCAGTGTGAATCTCATATTACAGCGTGGACCCGTTGACTTGGGTCCGCGATCCTCAAAAGATAGGACATGTTCTATCTTTTGCAGTGCCGAGACCCATGGAAGTGCTTCCGATCCTCGCCTCCACGCCCCAAAAGATAGGA
The DNA here is from genome assembly GCA_900303285.1 of Rhinella marina. Lineage (NCBI taxonomy): Eukaryota > Metazoa > Chordata > Amphibia > Anura > Bufonidae > Rhinella > Rhinella marina. Next base: position 115,862 of record ONZH01004308.1, read on the forward strand.
CATGTCCTATCTTTTGCTGTATCTTGCGGATCCAATCAAGTCAATGGGTCTGCATTAGAGATGAGCGAGCATGCTAGAGTGCCATTTTCGCGTATTTGCGTACGCATTTTAAAATCGGTACGCTAATCATACACATATTTGAATCTGTACACAAATGTGTATGCATAGCGTACAAATTGTTAAAATGCGTACGCATTAGTGTACAGATTAAAATATGCGTATGATTAGCGTACCAGTTTTAAAATGCGTACGCGAAAATGGCACTTGAGCATGCTGCATCCACATCACTGAGTGCTCACGGCCGGAGCCTGTGTCTTGCGGACCCGCTGTTTGCGCAACGACCATACGGTTGTGTGAATGGGGCCTTACCGGGTAAACTACAACAGGCTGTTCCTCTGCTGGGTTTCACAGCGCAGATGTGAACGCAGCCTAATCCGACCCTGTGGTCAGTGAGAGCACCCGTCTAGTCCTCCATTTCCTGAGCATGGTGCAATTTATTTATTTATTTTGAACAGGAAAAAAAAAATCTTGCTAGCATTTTTACTAGAAAAAAAAAAACACTTCTGGGGAGGGGCACTATAGGGAGCTGCCCTGGGTTAATTTCCTGTTTTTACACCTTGTAGTGATAATCAGTTGTTTGGGGCTGACTGCACAATGTGCTAAGGACTGTTAAGTCCCTGCATGAATGTGACAGGTGAGGTAACGCTCGCTCCTCATCCGGACAGCTGCAAGCTTGAAAAGGAGGTTGTGTATTTATTTATTTTTTTAATGGAAACCTTCTTTATTAATATGTTTATGTTGATGGTGAGGGAAACATTTACTATGTTCGATACTGGAAGGAGCACCAGCAGCACAGAGTATTTCAGGAGATGAGTGTGCTGATCAGTCTACTCATATGATTGTTCGGGAGGACAGAGCTACAGTGGGGAAAAAAGTATTTAGTCAGCCACCAATTGTACAAGTTCTCCCACTTATAAAGATGAGGTCGGCTTGTAACTGACATCATAGGTAGACCTCAACTATGAGAGACAAAATGAGAAATCCAGGAAATCACATTGTCTGATTTTTAAAGAATTTATTTGTAAATTATGGTGGAAAATAAGTATTTGGTCAATAAGAAAAGTTAATCTCAATACTTTGTTCTATATCCTTTGTTGGCAATGACAGAGGTCAGATGTTTTCTGTCTTCACAAGGTTGGCACACACTGTTGCTGGTATGTTGGCCCATTCCTCCATGCAGATCTCCTCTAGAGCACTGATGTTTTGGGGCTGTCGCTGGGCAACACGGACTTTCAACTCTCTCCAAAGGTTTTCTATGGGGTTGAGATCTGGAGACTGGCTAGGACACTCCAGGACCTTGAAATGCTTCTTACTAAGCCACTCCTTCGTTGCCCTGGCGGTGTGCTTGGGATCATTGTCATGCTGAAAGACCCAGCCACGTTTCATCTTCAATGCCCTCGCTGATGGAAGGAGGTTTGCACTCAAAATCTCACCATACATGGCCCCATTCATTCTTTCATGTACACAGATCAGTCCTGGTCCCTTTGCAGAGAAACAGCCCCAAAGCATGATATTGTCACCCCCATGCTTCACAGTATGTATGGTGTTCTTTGGATGCAACTCAGCATTCACTCTCCTCCAAACACGACGAGTTGTTTTCTACCAAACAGTTCTACTTTGGTTTCATCTGACCATGTGACATTCTCCCAATACTCTTCTGAAACATCCAAATGCTCTCTAGCAAACTTCAGACGGGCCCGGATATGTACTGGCTTAAGCAGGGGGACACGTCTGGCACTGCAGGATCTGAGTCCCTGACGGTGTAGTGTGTTACTGACGGTAGCCTTTGTTATGTTGGTCCTAGCTTTCTGCAGGTCATTCACTAGGTCCCCCGTGTGGTTCTTGTGATCATTTTGACCCCACGGGGTGAGATCTTGTGTGGAGCCCCTGATGGAGGGAGATTATCAGTGCTCTTGTATGTCTTCCATTTTCTAATTATTGCTCCCACAGTTGATTTCTTCACACCAAGCTGCTTGCCTATTGCAGATTCAGTCTTCCCAGCCTGGTGCAGGTCTACAGTTTTGTTTCTGGTGTCCTTCGACAGCTCTTTGGTCTTCACCATAGTGGAGTTTGCAGTGTGACTGTTTGAGGTTGTGGACAGGTGTCTTTTATACTGATAACAAACAGGGGCCATTACTACAGGTAATGAGTGGAGGACAGAGGAGCCTCTTACAGAAGAAGTTACAGGTCTGTGAGAGACAGAAATCTTCTTGTTTGTAGGTGACCAAATACTTATTTTCCATCATAATTTGCAAATAAATTCTTTAAAAATCAGACAATGTGATTTTCTGGATTTCTCATGTTGTCTCTCATAGTTGAGGTCTACCTATGATGACAATTACAGGCCGACCTCATCTTTTTAAGTGGGAGAACTTGTACAATTGGTGGCTGACTAAATACTTTGATAAGGACAATATTATGGTGCGAGGCAGGGAATGGAGACAAGTGGGAGATCAGTCTGGGACTTAGGGCTCATACACACGACCACATCCGCTCCACTCCCATTCATTTCAATTCACATTGTGTGCTACCCGCATGCCCATTCCGCGACTCCACAGAAAAGATAGAATGTGTCCTATTCTTGTCCTTTTTGTATGTTTCTAAAGCAGTTTGAAAAAAAAAGATGATGATGTACATACAGCCGGGACCTGTGTTTTCACCACCCACGAATTGTGGACCGCAAAACGCTTATGGTCATTGCATAAGCCCTTACAAAGCTTTAAAAGCAGGGTTGACTGCAGCACAGAGTATTTCAGGAGAGGAGTGCGCTGATCTTGAGGAGATGATGACTTATCCACTCAAGCCATGATGTTGATGAGGGGAAGGCTGCGTGTGACAAGTACATGTGTCATGGTGTGAGAAGGAGAATGGAGTCAAGGATGGAAAGGATAGAGCTTCATAGCAGCACAGAGTATTTCAGGAGGTCACCTAGCCACTCATGATAAATCCAAATGTCCTGTTTACAGGTTATAATAAAACAGAATGCTGCTTTCCTGCTGTTCATGACTTCTACCACCCGGGCAGCACCACTCCGCAGGACAATGATTCTATGTGAGAGAGCCCATGTTATGGCAGTGGTGCGGTATTTGTCTGGTCGCCTCTTGGCATGTTTACCGTGCTGCGGCCGGATCTCCGTCCCGTCCCCATTAGGCCCCTTTCACACAGGCGAGATTTCCGCACTGGTGCAATGCGTGATGCGAACGCATTGCCCCCCCACTGAATCTTGACTCATTCATTTCAATGGGTCTTTTCACATGAGCGATGTTTTTCACGCATCAGTTCGCCGTTGCGTGAAAATTGCAGCATGTTCTATAGTCTGCATTTTTCACGCAGCCCTGGCCCCATTGAAGTGAATGGGTCTGCGTGATTCACTGATGGTTGCTAAGAGATGTTGTTTGTAAATATTCCGTTTTTTATCACGCAAACACATCGCACCCACGCGGAAAAAACTGAACGAACGTACGCAATCGCAGTCAAAACTGACTGCGATTGCGTGTGGATTGGTGCGAGTTTTCCGGAACGCACCCTGAACGCATCTGGACCAAATCCGTGATGCTCATGTGAAAGTGGCCTTATAGTGAACGGGGCCGGGGCGGACTTCCAGTACCAAACGTTAGTATGGATGCGGCAGGCTGCTCTCCTGCCTGAACAGCCTGCCAGACAGGCCTAACACGAGTGTGAAAGATGCCTTACATTCCTATCTGGGAATCAATCCTCCGGCGCCCTGGAACATGCGCAGTGTCGCTCTGTATGGTCCCCGCTCTATATAGGATACAGAAAGGGATGAGGAAATCTATTTAAGAGTAAAATCTCTTCTGCCTTTCATGACTTTTATCATCTGTGCTGAAAGGAAACTCTGGCGGACAGTCGTTACATGTGACAGAATCTCCTGCAAGCACAAAGGCCCCTTGATGTCTTCCCTTCCCTCCATTCCGATTTTTCATGTCGTAATCTGTGGTCTCCTAGTTACAAGGAGACAAAATAACTTCCATCTCCAGACCCCATCAAACAGACTCCTTCCCACCCCCCTGCCTGCGCCACGCTTACTTTGCTTGCTGGATAAAAAAAAAAAAAAACACAAAAAATGAAACCTGCAGAAAACAAGGAGCGGAGATGCAGTATTTAGGTCACTGAGGCATTTTCTTAGGAATACCCAAGAGAGCCCTATAAAGCGGGGGCGGCGTGATCACAGGTGGTGGAGAGTGTCTGCCGTATTAAAGAGAAGCCTCCGCTCATTACTTATTAATTAAATACTCTCTTATTAAAAGTCTGCATGACTCCCCCGAACCTCTGCAGAGAGGAACGCGCTGTGGATACATATAGAAACATTGTCTTGTCTTCTAGAAGAGAGAGGATAAGGAAACATTGCAGTGTTGTGGCATATTCTTTCCATTTTCTGTGCAATCTATTGTTAAAGGGGTAGTCACAGTATGCCCATACCTCCCAAGTGTCCCTCTTTTTGACCCAAGTCCCTCTGTCCCTCTTTTATCCTTAAATGTCCCTCTTTTTGACCTGGAGGATTAATGCATAACTGTGCATTAATAAATTTACTAAATTGTTCATTACTAAAGTGTCCTATAGTAATACCTATAAATTAGATCAGAACTTCATTATTTGGTGCAATTTGGACCCTAAAATATCTATAATCTTATGAAGGACAATGAAGCGCAAGAAATAAAATTGCCGCAGGGGCTCCAGTAATTATGCTTTGGGCGGAGTTAGAGGTGTGGCCTAGTATGAAAAAAACTGCCGTGATGCGCGGGCACACATTGTCCCTCTTTGCAATTTTCAAAAGTTGGGAGTTATGGTATGCCTCCATTGTCTGTGATGGGAATGGCCTTTAACTGTTATGAAAAAGCTGGCCCCAGACCAGGTGAATGCAGTCTATTATCAGCTGTTTCTGACTGTAGGACCGGCAAACACAGTCCTTTTGGTACCGCCAGGACTTAAAGGGTTTCTGTCACCAGTTTTTTTGCGTATGAATCAGGATGACATTCGAGATGTGCTAATGTCACCTGATTCTGTGTATATCTTTTATTCAATAGTGCTCCCGGTTTTCTACAATTTTAACTTTTATTTTATGCTAATAAGCCTCTACGAGAGGGGTGGGTGGGGGCGTTACCCCTGCTCCTAGAGGCTCCGTTCGCCCACCTTTAGAAACGTCCCCTTCCTCTTGAGTGACAGGGCCAGGCAGCTTTCTTCTCCTCCTGCCGGCCCTGTCCTCTATGTATATCGCTGGCCTGCGCCGTGCCTTTCAGTACTCGGCGCAGTGAGTGAAGGACGCTGGCCGGCACCCGGCTTCCTCACTGCGCCTGCGCTGTGCTCAACTGTGATGTATTTGGCATACCTCCCAACTTTTGAAAATTGCAAAGAGGGACAATGTGTGCGGTGCACATCACGGCAGTTTTTTTCAATCTTGGCCACCCCTCTAACTCCACCCAAAGCATAATTTCTGGAGCCCCTGCGGCAATTTTTTCTTGCGTTTCAATGTCCATATAAATATTTAACACATAAATCATCAGATTATAGATATTTTAAGGTACAAATTGCACCAAATAATGAAGTTCTGGTCTAATATACAGGTAGAGACCATACAAACACTTTAGTAAGGAGCAATTTAGTAAATTTATTAATGCACATTTATGCATTAATTCCCCAGGTCAAAAAGAGAGACATTTAAGGATCAAAGAGGGACTTGGGTCAAAAAAAGGGACTGTCCCTCCAAAAGAGGGACACTTGGGAGGTATGATTTGGCGCAGGCGCAGTGAGAAAGCTGGGAGCCTGCCAGCATCCTTCACTCACTGCGCCTGTGCCAAGTACTGAAGGGCACGGCGCGGGCACGGCGCAGGCACGCGATGGACAAGGCTGGCAGGAGGAGAAGAAAGCTGTCTGGCCCTGTCTCACGATCCCTACTTTACATCACATATCTGAGAACCTGCAGACACGTTTACATCTATAGATGGCTTTGACGTCCACTGCTTATAATGCTGCTGAACTGTAATAAGATGTGACTGATATCAGCTGCTCCCGGGGTGGATTGGCCATAGACCTTAGGGCCCTTTCACACGACCATGGAGCACAGTCCGGGACGGTCTGTGAAAACTCGGACCGTGCTCCTTCTGAGGGCAGGAGCGCAAAAATTCATACTCGCTGGCCAGCTCAGATGACCCCTTGGTCATTGGCCCACCAGGAAATTTCCCTGTAAGGGCCCTTTCACACGACCATGGAGCACGGTCCGGGATGGTCTGTGAAAACCCGGACCATGCTCCTTCTGAGGGCAGGGGCGCGCGGCGCCATTGGTTGCTATGATGCCGTGCGCTTCCTGAGGCCTCCGCTGTACAGTGATACAGTCTATACAAGCGTGTACAGTGTATCACTGTACAGCGGCGACCTTAGGAAGTGCTCGGCGTCATAGCAACCAATGATGCCGTGCACTTGGGCAAGTATTTTGTGACTGTGGTACTTGGCTCTGTTGGGGTGGTATAATGTGCCTCAGTATGGTCCTGCCTACTTGTGTTGGCTCTGCCTTCCATCATTTTGGACCCGACTAGAAAATGGGGCCACTTTTGGTATTTTTTCCTGGGCCACTTTAAGTTCCCAATCCGCCTCAGGCCGCTCCTCCTATAACGCTGATGTACTGTACTTGATTATATCAATTTATAACGCTTCAGCACTATTATATAATGTCTGGTTTATAACGTTCTGAGATCTGTGGGGTTTTTTTTTTTATTAGTATGGTCCCTGGAAACCTTCTGTCACATCTGTCAGTGTTGCTGTGCACTTGTGTAGTCGCTCAGTAGATATCCCCCCCCCCCCCCCCCCCCTGCCTGTAATAAGTCGGTGCGCGGTGCCTTTCTGCTGTGACCAGATTTTGCCTTTCATTCTTGATGATGAAACCTGACCTGGGAGTTGCAGCATGTGGAAATGTGATGTAAATAGCGGCTCTTTAAAAAAACACGCTGATCTCATCTGTTTACGACAAGGATCGTGCAGGAAAATGTTGATTCACGAGGCGTCGGATAATCATTACCAAACGTTATTCCAGATATTATTTTATTGGCTGTTTATACTTTTTGAACCACTTTATTTGCTCTAATGGAACAACTTCACAAATTAACGTAAAACCGTTTTATGTTTACAGCTTCTATATACGCCTATATATCGCCATGGTTACGGACTACAAACTCTGCGCTCTCTCTGCTTGATAATCTACAAGCAATACAGAGGAGCCAGAGAGTGGAGTAACACATGACTGCAGGATCAGACTACACAGGGTTTGTAGTCTGTAACCATGGAGACGGTATGCATAGGAGCTGTACATACATTTAACAGTACAAGCTTTATTTGTAAAGCTGCATCATTTTTGTTGACGATGAATTGGAAAAAAGCACTTCAAGCTTTGGTTGCAAAAGTATGCATACCCTAAAAGACATACCTTATGCAGCTATGGTATCAAGGAAGTGGCTCAGATGTAACCTCTGTGCTGTTCACTAACCTTTATAAAAAGCTTGTTTCATGAGCGTGTATAATTTTGCAACCTTTTGTTATTGCTTTAATCAATTCATTCAGAGTAAGTCCCCATTCACACGACCGTATGTATTCCGTGATCCGTATAAAAACGGAACGGAAGACATACGGAAAGTCTTCCGTAGTGTTCCGCAATTTTGCGGACCCATTGACTTTAATGGGGCTACGGACGTGATTTTGCAGCCAAGTATAGGACATGTTTTATTTTTTTGTGCGGGGGAACTTCCGTTAGATACGGGATGCGGAATGCACACAGTGTGCATTCCGCATTTTTTTTTCTCCTACGGAAAAATGAATGGGTCTGTATGGTTCTGCATCTTATCCGCAAAAAACGCGGATAAGTTGCGGAAATGTACATACGGTCGTGTGAATGGGGCCTAATGCACAGACAGGTCACAGGATAAAATCCTACCAATAGAGGGCGCTCACTGCATACAGTTTATACATTGAACTTAATAGAGCTGCATGCAATGAGCTCCCTCTAGTGGTGGCTGCAGGTAACACGTATTGTATTACATGTCCCTTCATCCAGAGGACTTGAAGCATTAAAATGGAGCTCCGGCTGCTGTAAATATGTATTGAGAGAAGCCCAAAATTGTGTTTTGGTTCTATAGGGACACATTGGAAAAGCAGTCACTTTGGCCACCGGGGAGTATTCTCGGTGCTGTGCACTTGGCCACCAGGCTCTTACGCTGTGCGTGGCAGAACTGTGTAGTGATAAATTACCTTCACTGGCAGAACCCTCCTGTCTTGGCACCACTCTGTCATCTGCCAGGCAGATCGTATCTGTCATTTCCCAATGGAATGATGACATTTGCTGTTGACTATTGTGTTTTTTTAGCCTGGCATGCAGCTATCTAGGCTGCCAGTTGCTATTTGCCTGGCAGATGGCATAATGTAGACCCCTGTGGTCGCTTGACAACATGTGCCAAGCCGTAACAACAAAAGCTGATATTTGCCTCCACCCGTTAATGTGTACTAGGTCACTTCAATAATTGCTCCGAGGCACGAACTGGTATTGTATACCGAGATCTAGTGCAACACTGGAAGGATTAGAAGCTCTTCTTCCAATCAAAAAGTAATCGGGCAACCGTCAGTGACCATGTGAGAGAATGTATATCCTTTCGGCTACATGTTCTTGACCTATAGTGACAAACAGAGAAGAGAGGATCTCAATGGTAAAGATGAAAATGGGCTCCACATTATGGTGCTGGAATTTAACTTCCAGGACAGAAGGGTCCGCCTATGGCTAAAGTAGTGGAATCAACCATGGCAAGGCCCCTCGGCTACATAAGTACTTAGCAATGGTGGAGTATACAGCTCGTGTGCAAGTGCATCATCTAGACAAACCCCTAGGCTTCATGCAAAAACTGCCTCCATTCTCCCTCCTCTACATTATCTTCACCTATACCCAGTAGCGTGGCGTGGGTTGCCAGCACCTGGGGCAAGCTAACACTGTACACGCTCGTATAGAGTGTATCACTGTACAGCGGCGGCCTTAGGAAGTGCATGGCGTCATAGCAACCAATGATGCTGTGCGCTCCTGCCCTCAGAAGGAGCACAGTCCGGGTTTTCACAGTCCGTCCTGGACCGTGCACCACGGACGTGTGAATGTAGCCTTAAGCCCCGCTCTTTGGCCAGCTTGTTCGGAAACTGTGTAGGAACCATAGAAGCTGCAAATTGAGTCAGTTTTTAAACAGTTTTTTGGCACAGACACAAATCTGGGCCTGTGATGCGAGCGCTGCTGTGAAGGATAATCTGATTGCGTGCTATGTTTGTACTGTGGCGTATACGGCAGATTGCTCCCCGCCTGTTTTTGCATGTTTACATCCTACCATCTCTCAGAATGGGGAATTACATTGGGCAGAGATGGAATTTTTTTTTTCCTCTGGAAATTGTTTTGTGTATCACCAAAACCGCCTCCTCCGCTGACCTCCTGAGTGACCCGCCATTTCTGCCAGAGGCGATTTATTCCAACACGAGCTCTTGTTCCCGCGAATATGTACATAATATTTATTTCACATCGCACCTTCCGGTGAGAAGATAGAAAGTGCTCCGGCTCCAGACAGGTTTAATGCGCAGCTTTGAATAGAACATAATGTGAGATCTTATCTGCGATTTCTTTTGCCCTTTAGCGATTGAGAGCTGAGTACAGCTGGCTGAAATTTGCAAAGACGCTTTCCAGCGAAGCGAGGAAGTTGGCCTTCATCTCAAGACATGTTCCTTGTTTTACATGAGGGTAAACATGGCTGCAGTGGCCGCACTCTTACCAAATGCTGCTGAAATCCAACGAGTAATTTGTAGACTATAATGAAGTTCCATCGCTGCTGTGCCTGACGGGCAACTATCAGGGCGCTCATCGCTCCAGAGAACCTCATTTTCTGGGACTGATCCAGTTTCCATCTCTCGTGTAATGAAGCAACTCCTTTTAATCCAATATTGTCACTTTACCTGTTGAGTTGACTGGTTGCATCATGAATTATTTGACTTTGGCACTTCCTTTACACCATTCACACTTCCGTGCTCAAATCTGTGAGCAGGTGGTCAGTGAGGCATCCGTGAAGGATCCGTGGGTCCGTTTTTTGCTGTCCGTGTTGCATCCGACACTGAACAGCTGAAAAATTAATTTTCAAAGCATCTCTTCTTAATGATCCGTGAAACACAGATGACATCCGTGTTGCATCCATGGTTTTCATGGACCCATAGACTATAATGGGCGTGAGGGATCCAGGAACACGGATCAAGATAAAAAACGGAACCACAGACCGTGATGAAACACTGATGTCTGAATACACACATTCAAGTGAATGGGGACGTGCACTGTCCGTGGAGAACACATACAGTGCACGTCCGTGAAACACTGACGTGTGAATGAGGCTTTAATATACAAAAATTTGGGCAAACATTAGGCTCATTAAAGTGTGAAGATGTAGTTTCTGACCATTTGGAATCCATTTTGTTTCTGGCCTGGGAAACTTAAGATAGTTTCAGGTTATTTTCAGAAAATGGCCTGAGAAACATCAGGTTGTTTTGGGATTCTGACTCGCTGTGGACCTGGGAACTGGCCTCTCCAAGGTCTGCGGTGAGAGCAGATGAACAACATGTACACAGTGACAATTATACAGCGCATGTGCTGGCTACGTTCCACTAGGGAATGGAGCTCTTTGTTTAATGGGTATATAGCTGTAACCCTTCAGGAAATAAGTCAGAAGCTCATCCTACGGGGGGACGCCTCGTGTAGGGACCGGTGTTTTCCCGATTGAGACTCTGACTGCTTTCGCTGAAAGGGCTTCCCAGCTGATGTCGCTGTCAGATGATGATAACTCAATCTGTGATGTATGTACCTTCATTCTGGATGTAGTCAGGACTCCAGATGAAGTGTTGATATCATTGTGTATTATGTTCTTTATCCTTTGTGTATAAATAAGTGCAAAAGAAGGACATTATATCAGTATATGTATACACTACTTATTATATTTAATAAAATCATATTATAAACCTTCCTTTGAAGTGTAGCTGTAGTTCAGTTAAGAGTCTCTCTTTAAAGAGTATCCGAACCTGAAGTCTTGCTCTTATCAGCAAAACACTCATGCACAATAAGGCATCATATTCCGTGACATGGAGTCAATGAGGTTCTGTAGAGTAATGCCTTAATCGCACGTCCGTGTTCGGTCAGTGATTGTGAGCAAAAACCGGTCATAAGGGAAAGATCTGCTCCTGTTCTGTGTTTAAAGCTATACCTGGTTTTGGCTCAAAATCACTGATGGAAATCACTGACCGAACACTGATGTGTGAATAAGACATTATAGAGAACGTAAATCCACACAGCAATGATAAAAACAATGACACCATTACACCAAGACGTCCTGGTGTCCCCATCTCATTTGCATGACTCTGGTCACCAACATAACTTGAAGCTCCTGGACCCCAATGCAAAATATGTCACAGGGTCTAATGCCATTTACAGTGCTGGTATCGTGGTGTCTTGGGAGGGAAGGGTCTGTGGCCCACAGGCCCTTGTGTGACTATCTTCTGCCTTCTCTGATAGCTATAGCCTTGACATGGACATTTTCCACCTGTGGAGACGGGTGCACCTAACCTTTCTGCTGCATGAGGCAAAAACTAAAACTGCACCCCCCCCCTCAGTGCCAATTTCTTAACCTAACCCCTTTACCACAATGAAAGCCCTCATAGCCCATGGCCCTTCTGCTGCCCCCCCTCTTGCCCCTACCTGGTGCTACCTCAGCGATCGCCTCACCTGGCCTCATTGGTGGTACACCCTGTGCGGAGACCACATCCTTATGCAGGTTCTCGCCATCAATCAAGATGAGTGTGAGAACAGCTGGGAACGGGCCCCTACTCTCTAGTGGCCCCATAGCAGGAGCGTTTGTGGTGTCTACTGGGCATGAGCCATTTGTCTTTGGACACTCCCGCCCTTTGGTGTTGATGGACGCAGTATAAGGTCTCATTCACACGACCGTATTTGTGTCCGCATCCATTCTGCAGTCTTTCAGTGGGGCCGCCAGAGATGAGGACAGCACACCTTGCGCCGTCCGTATCCGTACTTCTGTTCCGCGGCTCCGCAAACAGACAGAGCGTGTCCTATTCGCAACTGCAGACAGGCACTTCTATCACAGGGCGGACCTCGTGCGTTCCACAAAAAGCAGAATTCACACGGCGGGGTTCTGTGTTTTGTGGACCGTCTGAGTGAGCCCTAACCTGGATCCAGTTGTCTGATGCTCTTGTGCATCAACAATTTAACCCTTTCATCTGTTCCTCTGAAGAGCAGAGCTGAGATACCAGGGAAGGGATTTGCACACGTTCTCGTACTTTTCGTCATTCTGGGGTAATCTCTGTTTTTCCAACATGTTACTGTTACAAGCTCTCTCTGAATGGATAATTATTGTTTAGGAGTTGAAGAATGCTGTTAAGCACTTTATGCGGAATACAGTCGGGTAATTATTCTCTTTTGTGCTGAAATCTACACCTGGAAATCAGATTTGTTTCATGTAATTCTTTAGGGGGAATTCGCAGACTCATTGCAAGCACTTAGCCAATTATTGAACAGAAGGTTTGTATCAAATGGGTGGAAATTGTTTCCTGAAACAAAGTCAAGTCATTTCAATGAATTTCCTGGTAGTTTTTCATCTTTTATTTGATCACCAGATGGCGCTGTCTTGTTCTGTTTTGTTGATTCTTCAGTTCTTCGTTACAAATTTAAAGGGGTCCTCTCACTTCAGCAAGTGGCATTTATTATGTAGAGAAAGCCAATACAAGGCACTTACTAATGTATTGTGATTGTCCATATTGCCTCCTTTGGCTGGCGTTATTCATTTTTCCATTACTTTATACACTGCTTGTTTCCATGGTTACGACCACCCTGCAACCCAGCAGTGCTTGTACACTATAGGAAAAAGTGTCGACCTCTCTGGTGGCTGGGACCATAGGAGTGTGCACAAGCACAACTACCGCAGCTGGTTTGCAGGGTGGTTGTAACCATGGAAACAAGCAGTGTATAATGTGATGGGGGGAAAAAAGGAAGCAATATGGAGAATGACGATACATTAGTAAGTGCCTTGTATTAACTTTCTCTCCATGATAAATGCCATTTGCTGAAGTGAGAGAAGACCTCTCCCCGCTCCTGACATGCCTGTTTTAATAGCCTCATGCATTACTCATGTAATAACAACAATTCTGGAGCATCTATTCTTATGGCTCTATGTTGTGCCATTCCTCTATTATTACTACTAGAAGTTATGAATGAATTGCTAGCAGTCTGCAGTAAGGGTACAGAGGGGCGGTAACCAGTTGGGGGTGTGTCCCTGCACAGTCTGAACATGGCAGCACTGATTGGATAGAGTGAGACTGTGCAGGGACACCCCCCAACTGGTTACCTCCCCTCTGTACCCTTACTGCAGACTGCTAGCAATTCATTCATAACTTCTAGTAGAAATAATATAGGAATGACACAACATAGAGACATAATGATTCTGGAACATCTTTTCGTATCACATGGAGAATGCATGTAGCTACTAAAAGAGGCATGTCAGGAGCGGGGAGAGGTGCTCTCTAATGTATAAGGTTTCTTACAGAAGCCAAGCAATTGTAAGACGTGTTTTGTGTGAGAGTTTAGGTCACGGATACTTGAAAAGCGTTGGAAGACAAAACGTACGAAAATATAAATAGTCTTTAAAGTCTTTCATGGATTCTGAGATGTCTTGGTTTTTCCACATGTCATGAATGCAGTGGAATCTTTATCATTATACTTTTATTAGTTAGTTTTATTACCCACCCCAGCTGGAATATATAAAATTCTCTTAAACGGGTTGTACAATCACTTACTATTAAAATGCCCCAAAAATAGGTTGATGGGTTGCCCTGCTGGAAGGCCAGAAATGATATGAAATCTGCATGGAAACCTGGGAACAAGTACATAGATTTCCTGCAGTGCCCCCGCAGGGGAAATGAAGCATTGCACAGCTCAAATTCATATCAATAGGCTGTCAGTGTCATGCACTAACATGATGGGTCCTCCAAAGTGATCCTCAATAGATGCATTCTGGTCTGGCTACTAAATGGTCAAATGGGGGGGATCTTGTCCAAGTTATAGCCATTTTTATTGTGTTTTCTTTACTCCGTGTTTTTTATGGCGTTGTACGACTCTACAGAATAGAACAGCACTATATAATCAGTAATAACCCCACATCTTCCTCTGAACGCAGTGAAGCTCTGCCTATTGTCTGATTCTTGCCCTAGAAATCTAGTTTTGTGACAGATGATGCATCTTTCCACTAGATTGTGCACCCTCTTCTTGATGGGGCCCTGCGGGGTGCGTCTGTGCCTCATCAATAATGGAGATGTTGGAATCTAGGTTGGGTGACTTTGGAAATTATATACACGGAGATACGAACGAGCTGTAGATACAAGCACCAATGAGAGGATTGTCTTCCTGCCGAGATGTCTTGTGTACGTTGAATATGTAATATACATTCTTCAGGTCACATGCTGTTCTGGAGGAGGAGGAAGGGGGGGGGGGGGGCTCCCGAATTCTGCTTGAATAATTCCCTGCAGTAAATCAGAGCAACAGACCAAGAACCTGCAGCGATTCTACCTGGTTATTAAAGACATTGCTCCTGCTTTCTTACCAGCTACAGTAAGCATTGTCTGGATTGTAGCCTATGGCTTTAAGAATAGAATGCCATAAGTACCGTGAAAACTGACACTTTCACAGGCTATGGACATGGATGCCGCATTGCTTGCTTTCCTGCCTCCCTAAATTACATGGCCTATTCCATAGGTAAGCCCCACCTTGACATACAGCTCTGCTCATGTTGTGTCATCATGGATAGAACTCTGCTACAGTAAAGACTGACATCAGCAGATCGGTGTTTGTGTCAAAGAAACACCAGCTTAGTAGCTTTGATTTCCAGTTTGACTGCTGCACAAGAGAAAGGGGCATACCTTGTATTGGCACAGTCTGGGTACTGCATGGGGGGCATCTGATACTGCTGCCTGCCATTCCCAAACAGCTGTCCCCAGTGATCTAGAATTAGGGGGATTCTCCATGTTCCGCAACCCCAGTTACTCCCTGTGAATTCTGTGTTCTGGTGTTAGAGATGGACAACCCTTGATGAAGCAGTAATGGTGACCAAATTGTCAACCAGCTTTCCTAAAAACATATATTATATTGCAACTAGGTAGGTTGGGTATGATCACCATAAAGAACTGCTAGATACCCCGCCCCCGAGGAGTCATGTAGACATTTGTAGCCTCTTTTGTAGATCAGTGAAGCTCCTGATCAGCGGTGGAGATGGTGTCTGCACCTCATCCTCATTATGTACTTTAATTGGCCCTGATGCTATACTGGAGATATAATAATCCCTACCTGAATGCAAAGCATAAAGCTTGGAGACCTGACCTTCTCTGCCCACTTCACCCTGAGAGCCCCGAGGACGTGATGTCCGCCACTTGTCACTTTTCCAGGCAGCTGATTCCTGATCTGCACGTTCTGGAATTTAATGAACTGTCACACTGTATCCAATGTTACATTGTGGTCTCTACATTGTAGCAACTATTAGCTCCACTTCCCCTTGACAGGAGTCGGCTGACACATGATGTGTTGCACCTGGGACATAATTTAAACAAAAAATAGGGGGTTGAGAAGGTTTCTTTAATGTTTGGGAAGGACTGCAAACAATGTCAGAGTAGGACAAGGTTCCTCCTCTGCGTCTAATGAAAAAGCCTAACTCTCATCATGCGCAAACAACTTGTGATTGCCAGAACATGATGAGATTAGACCATGTTTCAAATTATTATGCAAATGATATTTTTCTCTGATTTTACTAAACGGTCGATGCAAATGACAGTCAGTATAATTTTCAACTCATCAACCATTGAATAACCGAGAATAAATTAAATTTTATTGAACAAAACTCCCAATGAGAACAGGATCTTTTTTCACAAATTGAAAAACTCAAAAATTTATAGGTTGTAAAGAACTGAAAATGGTCACGTTTCAATCAAAAACCTCTTAGCTGGCCAAGTTACATGTTCACATAGGAGCCCTTCTTTGATATCGCCTTCATAATTCTTGCATCCATTGAACTTGTGAGTTTTCAGAGTTTCTGCTTGAATTTCTTTGCCGGATGTCAGAGTAGCCTCCCAGAGCTGCTGTTTTGATGTGAACTGCCTCCTACCCTCATAGATCTTTTGCTTGAGGATACTCCAGAGGTTCACAATAGGGTAGAGGTCAGGGTAAGATGGTGGCCACACCATGAGTTTCTCTCCTTTTTATGTCCATAGCAGCCAATGACTTGGAGGTCTTCTGTGCAGCATAAGATGACCATAAAGAACTGCTTCATGCATTGTCATGCATGAAGATGAACTGACTGTGGAAGGCATGGTTCCTCTTTTTCCACTGTGGAAGAAAGTGTTCAGTCAGAAACTCTATATACTTTGCAGAGGTCATTCTCACATCTTCAGAGACCCTACCAGAGAGGGGCCTACCAGCTTTCTACCCATGATTCCAGCTTGAGGCTTGTGGGACTCCAGAGGCTCCTGCAACTTCAGATACCTGTTTGCTGCTTTGTAATGGCATTTTAGCAGCTGCTCTCTTAATCCAATGAACTTGACTGGCAGAAACCTTCCTCATTCTGCCTTTATCTGCACAAACCTGTCTGTGCCCCAGATCTCTTCACAGTACAGGGATCACGCTTACGTTTTCATGAAATATCTCATGGTTTCATACCTTGTCCAAGGCATTGCACTATTTGACAATTTTCGGCAGCAGACAGATCCTTTTTCTTTCCCATATTGCTTGCAACCTGTGGCCTGCTTAATAATGTGGAATGTGGCATCCATGTTTTGTCCGTGTTACATGCGTTTTTCACTGAAAACTATAAGGAGATTCTTTGGAAATTAATTTTCAGCTGAGCAACGTCTGTGAATTACGGATGACACACGGATGTTAAAAACAGAAACATGCACCAACCACGGATCCTTCACAGATGAAACATGTATGCTTTTTTCACAGATGTGACACTGACAAGGAGATGTGAACTAGGCCTTAAAGGGGTTGTCCCACGAAAAATATTCTACAGTTTTCAAACCAGCACCCAGATCTGAATAGTTTTCTAATTGCATGTAATTAAAAATGTTGTATAGCTACTGAGTTATTCTGTAAAATGTATGTGTATAGTGGCACTTAATTTCTTATTTCTTTGACCTGCTCATTGAGAAGGCCGCACATGCTCAGTTTCATCTTTCAACTGCCTCCTGAGCTGTGATAGGCAGAGCTGAGACACGCCCCCTGAGCTGTGATAGGCAGAGCTGAGACACGCCCCCTGAGCTGTGATAGGCAGAGCTGAGACACGCCCCCTGAGCTGTGATAGGCAGAGCTGAGACACGCCCCCTGAGCTGTGATAGGCAGAGCTGAGACACGCCCCCTGAGCTGTCAGCTTGATTTAAATCCAGCGGCACAATGAATGGGGAGATCTCTGGATCCATGTGATGTACAGGGCTGGTTCTAGCTTTGTTAGAGATTGTCGTGGACTATATGATGTCTGATTTTCATTTTGTACATTATTCATGGGAGAACCCCTTTAGTTTCCTTTAATTGGGCTCACCTGGCAAAACATTATCACAGGTGTCTGAGATTGATTTCATTGATCCATAGAGCCCTGAGACCCAATACCATCCAGGAGTTTAATGGAAAAACCAACAATTACATCTTTGACACTTATATCAAATTTGCATAATAATTTGGAATGTGGTATAAAAGTAGAGGAAAATACATACAATGCAACGGCACACTGCTAACCAGATAAAGCACAAAATGCCATAGAGATATGAAATATTCTGGAGCTAATGCTATGCTTGTTTGGTAAATTAGAGATTCTTGGCAAATATATTTTGTACAAAATTATCTTAGCCTGTCCACCAAATCGTCAAGATGATCTCTGTAGAACGGGAACCTAACATTATTTCCTACCTGTTATGTGCCAACATTGGCTTCCGTATAATCAGGGGGTGTTTGGTTCCACATGCATGCTGGGTCCCTTCTGCCTTATGCCAGTGGACTCGGCATGCATGCTTGATACCTGCATCCCTGTATTATTGGAGGCCTTTGAAGCACTATAAATGGCAAAAGGCAGAGGGGACCCAGCATGCATGTGGAACCAACACCCCCTGATTATACGGAAGCCAAGGTTGGCACATAACAGGTAGGAAATAGTGTTAGGTTCCCGTTCTACAGAGATCACCTTGACGATTTGGTGGACGGGCTCAGATAATTTTGTACAAAATATATTTGCCAAGAATCTCTAATTTACCAAACAAGCATAGCATTAGCTCCAGAATATTTCATATCTCTATGGCATTTTGTGCTTTATCTGGTTAGCAGTGTGCCGTTGCATTGTATGTATTTTCCTTTCCTTGTGCAATCAGCCATAGCAACGTGCACCTGCGCACTGGGATATGCTGACTGAAGTCCCCTTTTTTCTTTGTTGTATAAAAGTAGTAACACTTCGGCCAGGTGCTGTCTGGCTATGATGAGAGTTGTAGTTTTTCCATAGCTGGTAAGCTACAGGTTAAGAACTCTACTGCGGCGGTCCCAATACGGACATCTCCTGCATCAGAGTTGCCTAGCTGCAAATCATACCCTGTCCATGGGTGTCCCACCTGCTGTCCCTTGGTTCATACAGTTATTAGTGCCCTCAGGATTTCAGATTCCTCTGAGAAGTTTGCAGCGTTCCTGTGGTTAGTATGCTATTTTTGTAATTTTTTTTTTTTTTTTTTTGTTTCTAGCATTTTCTGATATTTTTTAGGGGGACTTTTGTGCCTTATCATATGGAGATTGAGAATTTCTTATTGAATAGGGGATCGTACATCTTAATGTTCAGCAACTCTCTCTCAAGTTGACAATCTCAACCAAGTTAATCACTCTCTTCCCCCAAGGCCCGGTCCCCCAGGATGTATACTTGATTTGCTCAAGTCAGGCGATCTGTGGGGATGTAAGTCGTTAGACCCTCACCCTTCTAGTGTAATTCTGAAATACCCCTTTCACTAGACTTTGATGGTCTGCTCTTAAGATCAATGAGTGGATGGGGGTCCCAAGGGTCAGACCCTACAATCATTAGTGGTGCAAAGGAGCCATGATATAGCGTCTGTACATGTATCTGGTCCTGTGTCTCAAACCCGTTCACTTTGTTCTGATGAATAGTGGGAGAGAGAGACCGGACCTCATAATGACCCATAGATCAATACCTACAAATCTCCGTTTACTACCTGTGCATTAGACTCTTTTTTTTTTTTTTTTTTTTTTTTTTTTTTTTTCTTCTCCATGGCTGATTCATACTCCCACCTCCTGTCAATCAGAATCACATCTTCCCTTCCTCAGGAGTGAATGCTATCTACCACCGCTTGTTTGTTGGGGGCTGACTGAAGCTTAGGAAACTCCCACAGAGGTAGAGAGCCAAGTGCTTGACTGATACTAGAACTTCCCGCTGGGAGAGAGGATGAGAGAGCTGCATAATTCACAAAACTGTTCACATAGCCGCTGAAGAAATCGTCTGTTTGCTGCTCCTCTCTGTTCTCCGTAGATGCACAGCAGATTGGTACATGGAATGAGGGAAACAAGCTATTTCTTCTTTTGTAGCAGCCACCTGCCTGTATCATTAAAGCTTTGCACGCGGCCTCTACTTACTAGAGCTATACTTTTTTTATTTTTTTGCATTGCCCACACTGGATATGTCTGGATGACTATTTACAGGCTGCAGCATTACTAATCACCTTCTGCCAAGGGAAATAAATAGTCTGAAATGTTTTTCACGTAATGACCTGATTTCCTTTCGGTTGGAAACCACCGTCTAGTTAGCAAAGCGGCATTAATTACTGGAATGATCACTCCCTGCTTTGAGCTATTTCCTCTGACCAGCCATGGATGGCTCGCGGATGACTTACTATTATGTCACTGAAAACCTGGGGTCAAGTCACAAATAATATTTGACTGCATGAAAGTAATCAAATGTGGTGAAAATGATGATCTTCTATCCTGTCCCGTCCAGACTCTGCCCTCTATTGAAAGAAATGAAACCCTTAGGCTGCTTTCATACGAGCGAGTGTCACTCTCCGGACTCGAAGCGCAGCACCCGTCCTGAACTTCCAGCACTGCCGGGGTCTCATGGCATTATATTGATTTATGATGCTATGTAAGGCCTCATTCACACGTCCGTGCTCAAATCCGTGAGCAGGTGGTCTGTGATGCATCCGTGAAGCTGTCTGTAAAGGATCTGTGTTGGGTCCGTGTGTCCTTTTTTTTTTTTTTGCCATCCGTGTTGCATCTGTGTTTCACTGACACTGAATAGCTGAAAAATGGATGCAACACGGATGACATCCGTGAGGGATCCGTGGTTTTCACTGACTCATCGACTATAATAGGCATGAGGGATCCGGGAACACGGATCAAGATAGGACATGCATCTGTGCTAGAAAAAAACGGAACCAGGGACCGTGATGAAACACTGATGTCTGAACACACACATTAAAATGAACGGGGACGTGTGCTGTCCACAGAGAACATGTACAGCACACATCTGTGAAACACCGACATGTAAATGAGGCTTAACCCTTACAGTTCTGGAATGTATTGTATACAGTAACACTGACATAATGCTGTCTGTGTTATCCAATACATTCCAGAACTGTACGGGTTACATAGCTTCATAAATCAATATAATGCTATGTGACCCTGGCAGTGCTGGGAGGTCAGGACAGTTGCTGTCCTCTGAGTCCGCAGCGTGACACTCGCTGGTCTGAAAGCAGCTTAAGGGTTGTTTCACACGAGCGAGTCAATTCCGGGAATCGTGCTCCGTGTGTGAGCGTGATCCTCCGTTCTGGACTTGCAGGAGCACAGAGCATTCCGTGTGGGTGCTCTGTGTTCACGTCACTCATTGCACCCACGCGGAAAACTCGCTCGTGTGAAAGAGGCCTAAGAGTTTGCACTTCTGTCTCCCGGGTGCCAGTTGTCATGTGGATTTCCATGCAGAAGTGCTTTTCACCTGTTAACCTGTGTGTAAGACCCCTTTCACATGAGCGCGTTTTCCACGCGGGTGCAATGCGTGACGTGAACGCAGAGCATCCGCACTGAATCCTGACCCATTCATTTCAATGGGTCTGTGTACATGAGCGTTTTTTTTTTTTCACGCATCAGTTCTGCGTTGCGTGAGAATTGCTGCATGTTCTATATTCTGCGTTTTTCACATCCATAGAAGTGAATGGGGCTTCAGTGAAAAACGCATTGCATCCTGAAGCAAGTGCGGGTTCAATGCGTTTTTCACTGATGGTGGCTAAGAGATGTTGTTTGTAAACCTTCTTCAGTTTTTTAGCACGCGCGTGAAAAAAGCATCAAAACGCATCGCACCCGCGCGGAAAAAACTGAACAACTGAACGCAATCGCAGACAAAACTGACTGAACTTGCTTGCAAAATGGTGCGAGTTTTCCTGAACGCATCTGGACCAAATAGAGAGAGAGAGATATAGAGTGACTGGTTGACCGAAATTGGTTCTCTAAATCCACTAAGCAGTTTATGCAGATTTTGCTGCGGGTGTCACTTGCAGATTTCGACTCTGAGTTGACTCCAGTTCTCACCGTTGCACTGCAAAGAGGGAAATGTGCACTGAAAATCCACAAACAAACAATTTACCTGCTGTTTGGTGTAGATTTTGAAATCCACGTCAAAAATGTTTGCACTGGGTACATGAAATTTTGGAAATCTCTTCTACTTAGCTGCTGCTGTATTACGTTGGATAACTCCACATGTATTACGCACCGTGTAGTCTCCGCTATGATGGAAAGTGTCTGCTACAGTAAAATAAGTGAAATTCTGCAGCAGGAGAGCAATTATTGACTTCCTTGAAGGGTCACAGATTTATTTTCAGGAAATGGGAAAAAACATGCAAATCTTTTTCATATCCGCCAAACCTGAGACCCATTTGCAGGTGGCACAGTTTGGGGGTTCTTGCCCCTATTCTGTACAGAGCGCATAGATGCTTTTTTTATTTGGGTTGAAGCTTCGGACCGATATTTGGAGACTTTGACTCTATGGAACGCACAATTATTCATTTTTTACTTATATAGCGCTGACATATTCCGCAGCTCTATACAGGTATGATCGTCACTCGTTGTGACTAAGTTCCCGAATCCCTATCAGTCTGTCTTTGGAGTGTGGGAGGAAACCAGATAACTGGGAGAACATAAAGAATCTGTTTGCCATGGCCTGGAAGGAGCTGGAGCAGAGGATGAGGGTAGTAGTGGCTCTGACTTTAATTTATCATAGTGGCCATTGGTCCCTAGGACTGGGGCAGTGACGGGAGGGGCCCACGGGGGCAGTGACGGGAGGGGCCCCACGGGGGCAGTGACGGGAGGGGCCCACGGGGGCAGTGACGGGAGGGGCACACCCTTTCTTCTCTGGTTTTGGGGCTCCTGTCTGGTGGTAGATGAAGTTCCAGCTGTGCACAGTGCAGTTCTCTCCCAGACAGCGATGTATGGATTTAGGCAAGGATGGGAGTTAAACTGTTTGGAGATACCCCCTGCTCCGGGGTGCTGCACATGTACAGTAGATGTTATCCTTCGTCAGATTTGAGCCTAGGACCACAGCGCCGGTAGGCACCATTACTAACCACTGAGCCACCGTACCGCCTGGGGTTTTCCTGGAGGCCTTTATGCTCAGTAATAACGGGATTTATTCCTGTCTGCATTCTCCGCTCACTGATTGAAAGCTTCATTGTCTCCGAATCAGTATGTATTTCACGCTTTACACCCAGAGGTAATCTCGGATTGCGGTGAGACTTGGGCGGCCACGGAGCCGATGCATTAAAAGCGACACCTTGAATGTCTGTAAATGGCGACTTTCATACCTATTGTTCTCGCTGTTAAGAAAAATAAAACAACAGAATCCAAAAATAGGCCTTTGAAACGAGGTAGAGGCGCGACTGAACTGGGAAGAAAGCGCTAACGGGGGAGAAGGAGCTGCTGACAGCCGCGTGCCTGTGACTAGAGATCAAATACTGCAGCTAGGAGACAACCGGGCATGATGAGGAATATGTAACGTACATTACACGGACACAGACGTAGTGGGCGAGCTGTGTATGTGGGATCTATCAGAACCGTGTTTGTGGAGTGTAGCAGAGGTGAGTCTGTCACGTGGAACAAGGCTGTGGATGGGCACGGAAAGGCTGTGCTCATAGGATTTCATCAAGGCCGAATGTGTTGGATGTAGCAGTGCTGGGATTGTGGAGTGTAGTAAGTCTGTAACAAAGATGAGTTGTGTGCACTATTACAGAATATAGTACATATAATATATCATTTCATATTAATCTGGCTCCTAGGAGTAGTTCATTTAGATTCTCCGTTCAGATTTTCATGCAGTTTTTGCTGCGTTTCTGCAAGTGTTACATGCTGATTTTTACGCAGATTTCCCCCGGATCTCACCATTTACATTGGAAACGGCGAAATCGCCACTGAAAGTCCAGAGGTCTCTTTCCGTGGAGAAATCTCCTATAGCCCTCAGTCATAATGCCTCAAAGTACATACAATTATATGCCTGCCATCTAAATCTGTCATCTTGGTGGCGCAGTGTGTGGTCATGCCTGCCCATCTACAAGATGCCCTTAAAGGATGAAAAAAAACATGTCGTCTTGTTTCCAGAAACTGCGCCACTCTTTACCATTGATTGGGTCTCTTATTTCACCTCCGTCTCTGTCAATTAGATTAAGTTGCGTTGCAGTACAAAACATGGCCTATAGACAAGAGTGGTAATGTTTGTGGAAGAAGATCTTATTTCTAATCCTATACAACCCCTTTAAATCCTGTGCTTAAAGGGACCCTGTCCAATGCACGGTGCCTCACATGGTTGCTTAAAGGGGTCGTGTCACTTCAGCAAGTGGTATTTATCATGTAGACAAACTTAATACAAGGCACTTACTAATGTATTGTGATTCTCTATATTATGTACTTTGCTGGCCGGATTCATTTTTCCATCCTATTATACACTGCTCATTTCCATGGTTACGACCACCCTGTAATCCAGCAGCGGTGGTCATGCTTGCACACTATAGGAAAAAGTGCCGGCCTCTCTGGTGGCTGGGACCATGGGAGCGCACATAGGCTGATGCTTTATCCTATCTTGTGCAAGCTCGACCACCACTGCCGGATTACAGGGTAGTCGTAACCATGGAGACAAGCAGTGTATAATGTGATGGAAAAATGAATCCAGCCATCAAGTGAAGCAATATGGATAATCACAATACATTAGTAAGTGCCAGATATTAACTTTCTCTACAACATAAATGCTGTTTGCTGGACTGAGACACAACTCCTTTAAGTTCTCCATTGTAGAAGTCATTTCTGGCTCCAGAACACTGAAGTCATTGCAATTTCCTCAGAAAACGTCTCCGCCGTGGCTCCTGTGTCTTGTGTGTCCTTACTCAGCAGCACTTTAGAGGTAATGACT
Source organism: Rhinella marina (assembly GCA_900303285.1). NCBI lineage: Eukaryota > Metazoa > Chordata > Amphibia > Anura > Bufonidae > Rhinella > Rhinella marina. The sequence continues at coordinate 140,458 of ONZH01004308.1, forward strand.
GCAGGTGCACGTAATTAGTCAGCCGCCTCCCTGTAATTAAGCCGGGAATAAAGCGGAGACATCTGCCTACTGCGCACTCATTCCTGCATCGCCTTTCATTTGTCTGTCACAGGCCTGAACGTCTTCCCAGGTTTACTGAGAATTTTGTTAACCAATTTAGTTTGGTTTCTGAGAAGTTCGGGCAACTGCGGATTTAAAGGGATTCTTCAGAAATGCAGCTTCCGGTCGTTTGCTCAAGTGTAAACCATCAGGTCATAACCTCCAATGGGAGCAGTCACAGGGAAATGATACTTTGTGTCTGCTGCAATAATTCAGATACATATAGAATGCCAGGAAGTCCACACATTGCAACATGTAGCAGAGCTGAGTTTGTGTACTCGGAAACATGGACTCCCATCTAAAACCAAGAGTCAAAGGACTTTCACGTGAACAATACGGATTGTGTCAGGATCTGTTGAGGAGAAAAATGATGATTTTGCACGAAAGTCAGTTTTGTCTATGATTTGTGTTCATTTTTTTTCTGCGTGGGTGCAATCAGTTTTTGATGCGTTTATCACATACGTGAAAAAAAAAAATGTAAAAAACGTATCCTGATCCCTTCGATTTTTCACGCAAGCCCCATACACTTCTATGGAGCCAGGGCTGCGTGAAAAATGCACAATACAGAAGATGCTGCGATTTTTCCTGAATGCAGGGATGATGTGTGTGGATGCTATGTCTTTGCTTCACTGGTGTGAAAGAGGTCTAAGGCTTCATTCACACGACCGTATTTTGTTTGTGTCCGATTTTTTTTTTTTTTTGCGGACCGTATGCAGAACCATTCATTTCAATGGGTCCGCAAAAACACGGAAGGTACTCCGTGTACATTCCGTTTCCGTATGTCCGTATTTCCGTTCCGCAAAAAAGATAGAACATGCCATATTCTTGTCCGTTTTGCTGACAAGGATAGGCATTGTTACAATGGATCCGCAAAACACATACGGTCGTGTGAATGAAGCCTATGATCTACTGAATTATAGAACTCGAGAAACTCTGCCCCGCTACACATGTAATTCCCATAGAAGTGAAAGGAGGATTGTGGGAGATGTTTCAGAACAGCTCAAGTGCCGGAGGTTGCGGATTCCTGATGTAGTCCATACAGATATCTTTAAGGTCCTACAAAATAGAAGGTGACATGACACTTGAAATATGTTGGTGGCAACTTAAGCTGCGGTTTTGTGTCCGGTCATTAAAACAGATTCGGCACTGAAAACAATGTAAGGCAATGGTAACTGATCCGTTTTTTAGGAGCCATTGACTTTCAATGTGCTTAGTGACGGATCCGTTTTTTTTTAATGTTTTTGATTTCACACAACTGCATCCTAACAGAACGGATGCATCCTGATGTGCAAAATCAAAACGAATCCATTTGGTTCCAGTATTGAGAACCTCTGCCAGATCTCAATACTGAAATTAACAACGCAAGTGTGAAAGTAGCCTATGCCCCACCACTGAATAAGCAGGAACTGTCTGAAGAGTTGACTCCATCTTTTTTTTCTGTTGCAGTGTTTGGATTTGGGACGGACAACGATTTACAAATTGACATAATTTCAGAGCTGGAACTTGAGAATAACACAAGAGGGATTACACAGGTTTATGGAGCTCACAATGGCAGCAAAGCCTTCTTATTTCATGGTAAGTGTTTCTGCTTCTCAGACGGCATCCTGTGTGCTAGCTGAAATTTACTTCAACAAATCCGTAAAAATTGCAAACTGCACATATATCATAAACCACATTTTTGGGGAATATAACTTCTAGAATCCTACCCCATGCACTAGAATAGAATAACTATAACACCATCTCCATGTACAAAATATAACTGCTGTAATACTGCTCCTATGTACAAGAATATAACTACTATAATACTGCTCCTATGTACAAGAATATAACTACTATAATACTGCTCCTATGTACAAGAATATAACTACTATAATACTACTTCTATGTACAAGAATATAACTATTATAATACTGCTCCTATGTACAAGAATATAACTACTATAATACTGCCTCCTATGTATAAGAATATAACTACTATAATACTGCTCCTATGTACAAGAATATAACTACTATAATACTGCCTCCAATGTACAAGAATTATAACAGCTATAATACTGCTCCTATGTACAGAATATAAACTACTATAATACTGCTCCTATGTACAAGAATATAACACTATAATACGCTCCTATGTACAAGAATATAACTACTATAATACTGCTCCTATGTACAAGAATATAACTACTATAATACTGCCTCCTATGTACAAGAATATACTAAACTATAATACTGCCTCCTATGTACAAAATATAACTGCTGTAATACTGCTCCTATGTACAAGAATATAAGTACTATAATACTGCTCCTATGTACAAGAATATAACTACTATAATACTGCTCCTATGTACAAGAATATAACTACTATAATACTGCCTCCTATGTACAAAAATATAACTGCTGTAATACTGCTCTATGTACAAGAATATAAACTAAATATGTCCAATTAAAATATACTATATAACTCTCCTATGTACAAGAATATAAACTACTATAATACTGCCTCCTCATGTTACAAGAATATAACTACTATAATACTGCTTCCTATGTACAAGAATATAACTACCTATAATACCTGCTCCTTATGTACAAGAATAATAACTACTATAATACTGGCCTCCTATGCTACAAGAATATAAACTACTATAATACTGCTCCCTATGTACCAAGAATATAACTACTATAATACTGCTCCATAATGCCTACAAGAATATAATACCTATAATACTGCTCCTATGTACAGAATATAAACTACTATAATACTGCTCCTATGTAAAGGAATGTAATGCTACTATAATACTGCCTCCTATGTACAAGAATATAAACTAATATAATACCATGCTCCCTATGTACAAGGAATATAACTATATAATACTGCCTCCTATGTACTAAAGAATATAACTAACTATCTAATACTACTGTACAAGAATATATACTCTACTATATATACTGTATCATATGTATGTACAAGAATATAACTACTATGTACAAGAATATAACTACTATAATACTGCTCCTATGCTATGTATATACTACTGATGTACAAGAATATAACTACTATAATATACTATAATACTGCCTCTATGTACAAGTATACTATAAATATAACTACTATAACTACTATAATACTGCTCCTATGTACAAGAATATAACTGCTATAATACTGTTCCTGTAGATGGGTATGTTCCTCTGTGACTGGATCTGGTGATAGGACTGTGTGGAGTTTCTGAGGTCTTGAGTTCTTGAGTTTCCCTTTAAGATTCTAATAATGATCATCCTGTAACCTTTTACTCTGTTTTCTGTGACTTTTGCGGCTCATCTATGGTATAATTATTCCATTCATAGTCTCTCAATTCATTGCTGGGTTTGGGCTTTCTAATAGCTGGAGCCTACAGCTTGTTAGTAGATTATTATATGGGTGGGGTTATTCTGCAAATTTTAATAGCCATTTTTTTATGGTGGACTTTTTTTTTAAGAAATAGACATTTAGGTGAAGCTATTGACTTTGCAAATTTGTCTTTTTACTAAAATTGAAAACTGTAAGCAGTCTATTGGTGTTCAGTCTTCAGTTTTTATCTAAATTCTCTTAAAATAAATTTTTATAATAAAGTTTAAAACTTCACCAGAGCTCCGTTCTTCTGTTACACAGTTCCAAATCCTCTACCTGGATATAAAGAGACATGATGAAATTCTGTCCACCACTAGAGGGAGCTCACTTCATATAGGTTTATACAGCACCTTTTAAATCTCTCTAGTGGTGACTACAGGCAGACAAAATGTTATTAACTATATGAAATCAGTCAGCACAGAATCTTTCAGGGTACAAGTGGGTGGGAGCGAGGTCAATTATCTATTTGCCTCCATCAGTTCTGCAGAGAACACTTTTGGTGTCTCATCACTCTGTCCTATGTAGTCAGTTAATTTCAGTGGTGGACAAAAGCTTGGCAAAACTGATGCGGAGCATTTAATCTTTTTCTATACTAATCGTTATTTCACCATGTTTTGATGAGATAACAGTAACTCATTAAAGGGGTTATCCCATGACTAATGTAAAAAATCAAAATGAAATCATATAGATATACATTACATGACAGTCTCTTTCTAACAAAGCGAGAACCAGCCCTGTACCTCACATGGATCCAGAGATCTCCACGTTCATTGCTCTGCTAGATTTATATCAAGCTGACAGCTCAAGGGGAGTGTCTATTCTGCGGAAGCTCAGGGGGCGTGTCTATACTGCGGCAGCCCGGGGGGGGCGTGTCCATTCTGCGGCAGCCCGGGGGGGCGTGTCCATTCTGCGGCAGCCTGGGGGGGGGGCGTGTCCATTCTGCAGCAGCCTGGGGGGGGGGCGTGTCCATTCTGCGGCAGCCGGGGGGGGGGCGTGTCCATTCTGCGGCAGCCGGGGGGGGGGGGGGCGTGTCCATTCTGCGGCAGCTCACAACTCAGGAGGCAGTTGAAGAAAGAAACTGAGCATGTGCGGCCATCTGTGAGACGGACAAAGAAATAAGAAAAAGGAACAAGCAGCAGGTGGCGCTCTACAGATACATTGTATTGACATTGTAATAACTTTTTAATGAAAGTACAAAAGAAATCCGATCTAGGAGCTGGTTTTAAAACTGTATATTTTTCATGGGACAACCCCTTTAAAATTTTAGGCCCCATACGTGACAACAGTTGCCATTTGTAATCAGCAAAATTTTGCAAGCAGCTCTGGATGTGACTGGAGTAGAAAACCTTACAAACATTTCAATTATCCAAGTAAAGCGAACCATTATGTAACCAATGGTTACATGGTAAAGATGCTAGCCATGAATGGTACTTTCCCAGGAGTCTGTGCAGTATTTTCTTAAGATCGTCAGTAAGTGGAAGGTCATATTTTCGCGAGGCCTTGTGACGGTGCCGCAGCGCTGCTCGCTGTGATTAATGGTAAACAAACTCAGACGAAACCAAAGGGAAAATCCTTGAGGCGACTGTTAAGAAATAACTAGTGAGGGCCCTGAGGAAGGTGTCACTCATAATGAATGTGCTGTAATTGGTAATAATTTCACAGGCATTACATTAATCACCCGTCCAGTGTCAAAGAACAGCCATCAATTATTTCTGTACGCGCGCAGGACCTGGATCGGCCAGCGTGTGATATACGGACTGCGCCGCTTCAGACTGGTGATTATATAAAGGTCAGCCACCAGCTTATAATACACCACAGTGTAATCCAAAAAAACCTGCGTATAATCCAAAGGTTAGCTAGGCAGAGGGCGTGACTCTGTAAACCGTGGGAGGGCTTCACATGTCGGATCAATAAAGTTTATTAAAAGAACACAACTGAAATTGAACTGTAAGTGTGTCCTGCTGATCCTGAATCAAATATTGTAGAAATGTACGGAGAAAATGTGTGTACACAGGGACTCCACCAGCAGAATAGTGAGTGCAGCTCTGGAGTATAATACAGGATGTAACTCAGGATCAGTACAGGATAAGTAATGTATGTACACAGTGACTGCACCAGCAGAATAGTGAGTGAAGCTCTGGAGTATAATACAGGATGTAACTCAGGATCAGTACAGGATAAGTAATGTATGTACACAGGGACTCCACCAGCAGAATAGTGAGTGCAGCTCTGGAGTATAATACAGGATGTAACTCAGGATCAGTACAGGATAAGTAATGTATGTACACAGGGACTCCACCAGCAGAATAGTGAGTGCAGCTCTGGAGTATAATTCAGGATGTAACTCAGGATCAGTACAGGATAAGTAATGTATGTACACAGTGACTGCACCAGCAGAATAGTGAGTGCAGCTCTGGAGTATAATTCAGGATGTAACTCAGGATCAGTACAGGATAAGTAATGTATGTACAGAGTGAGTGCACCAGCAGAATAGTGAGTGCAGCTCTGGAGTATAATAGAGGATGTAACTCAGGATCAGTACAGGGTAAGTAATGTATGTACACAGTAACTGCACCAGCAGAATAGTGAGCGCAGCTCTGGAGTATAATACAGGATGTAACTCAGGATCAGTACAGTATAAGTAATGTATGTACACAGTGACTGCACCAGCAGAATAGTGAGTGCAGCTCTGGAGTATAATACAGGATGTAACTCAGGATCAGTACAGGATAAGTAATGTATGTACACAGTGACTGCACCAGCAGAATAGTGAGTGCAGCTCTGGAGTATAATACAGGATGTAACTCAGGATCAGTACAGGATAAGTAATGTATGTACACAGTGACTGCACCAGCAGAATAGTGAGTGCAGCTCTGGAGTATAATTCACGATGTAACTCAGGATCAGTACAGGATAAGTAATGTATGTACACAGTGACTGCACCAGCAGAATAGTGAGTGCAGCTCTGGAGTATAATACAGGATATAACTCGGGATCAGTACAGGATAAGTAATGTATGTACACAGGGACTCCACCAGCAGAATAGTGAGTGCAGCTCTGGAGTATAATACAGGATGTAACTCAGGATCAGTACAGGATAAGTAATGTATGTACACAGGGACTCCACCAGCAGAATAGTGAGTGCAGCTCTGGAGTATAATACAGGATATAACTCAGGATCAGTACAGGATAAGTAATGTATGTACACAGTGATTCCACCAGCAGAATAGTGAGTGCAGCTCTGGAGTATAATACAGGATGTAACTCAGGATCAGTACAGGATAAGTAATGAATGTACACAGTGACTGCACCAGCAGAATAGTGAGCGCAGCTCTGGAGTATAATACAGGATGTAACTCAGGATCAGTACAGGATAAGTAATGTATGTACACAGGGACTCCACCAGCAGAATAGTGAGTGCAGCTCTGGAGTATAATACAGGATGTAACTCAGGATCAGTACAGGATAAGTAATGTATGTACACAGGGACTCCACCAGCAGAATAGTGAGTGCAGCTCTGGAGTATAATTCAGGATGTAACTCAGGATCAGTACAGGATAAGTAATGTATGTACACAGTGACTGCACCAGCAGAATAGTGAGTGCAGCTCTGGAGTATAATTCAGGATGTAACTCAGGATCAGTACAGGATAAGTAATGTATGTACACAGTGACTGCACCAGCAGAATAGTGAGTGCAGCTCTGGAGTATAATAGAGGATGTAACTCAGGATCAGTACAGGGTAAGTAATGTATGTACACAGTAACTGCACCAGCAGAATAGTGAGCGCAGCTCTGGAGTATAATACAGGATGTAACTCAGGATCAGTACAGTATAAGTAATGTATGTACACAGTGACTGCACCAGCAGAATAGTGAGTGCAGCTCTGGAGTATAATACAGGATGTAACTCAGGATCAGTACAGGATAAGTAATGTATGTACACAGTGACTGCACCAGCAGAATAGTGAGTGCAGCTCTGGAGTATAATACAGGATGTAACTCAGGATCAGTACAGGATAAGTAATGTATGTACACAGTGACTGCACCAGCAGAATAGTGAGTGCAGCTCTGGAGTATAATTCACGGATGTAACTCAGGATCAGTACAGGATAAGTAAATGTATGTACACAGTGACTGCACCAGCAGAATAGTGAGTGCAGCTCTGGAGTATAATACAGGATATAACTCGGATCAGTACAGGATAAGTAATGTATGTACACAGGGACTCCACCAGCAGAATAGTGAGTGCAGCTCTGGAGTATAATACAGGATGTAACTCAGGATCAGTACAGGATAAAGTAATGTATGTACACAGGGACTCCACCAGCAGAATAGTGAGTGCAGCTCTGGAGTATAATACAGGATATAACTCAGGATCAGTACAGGATAAGTAATGTAATGTACACAGTGATTCCACCAGCAGAATAGTGAGTGCAAGCTCTGGAGTATAATACAGGATGTTAACTCAGGATCAGTACAGGATAAGTAATGAATGTACACAGTGACTGCACCAGCAGAATAGTGAGTGCAGCTCTGGAGTATAATACAGGATGTAACTCAGGATCAGTACAGGATAAGTAATGTATGTACACAGTGACTGCCACCAGCAGAATAGTGAGTGCAGCTCTGGAGTATAATACAGGATGTAACTCAGGATCAGTACAGGATAAGTAATGTATGTACACAGTGACTGCACCAGCAGAATAGTGAGTGCAGCTCTGGAGTATAATACAGGATGTAACTCAGGATCAGTACAGGATAAGTAATGTATGTACACAGTGACTGCACCAGCAGAATAGTGAGTGCAGCTCTGGAGTATAATACAGGATGTAACTCAGGATCAGTACAGGATAAGTAATGTATGTACACAGTGACTGCACCAGCAGAATAGTGAGTGCAGCTCTGGAGTATAATACAGGATGTAACTCAGGATCAGTACAGGATAAGTAATGTATGTACACAGTGACTGCACCAGCAGAATAGTGAGTGCAGCTCTGGAGTATAATACAGGATGTAACTCAGGATCAGTACAGGATAAGTAATGTATGTACACAGTGACTGCACCAGCAGAATAGTGAGTGCAGCTCTGGAGTATAATACAGGATGTAACTCAGGATCAGTACAGGATAAGTAATGTATGTACACAGTGACTGCACCAGCAGAATAGTGAGTGCAGCTCTGGAGTATAATACAGGATGTAACTCAGGATCAGTACAGGATAAGTAATGTATGTACACAGTGACTGCACCAGCAGAATAGTGAGTGCAGCTCTGGAGTATAATTCACGATGTAACTCAGGATCAGTACAGGATAAGTAATGTATGTACACAGTGACTGCACCAGCAGAATAGTGAGTGCAGCTCTGGAGTATAATACAGGATGTAACTCAGGATCAGTACAGGATAAGTAATGTATGTACACAGTGACTGCCACCAGCAGAATAGTGAGTGCAGCTCTGGAGTATAATACAGGATGTAACTCAGGATCAGTACAGGATAAGTAATGTATGTACACAGGGACTCCACCAGCAGAATAGTGAGTGCAGCTCTGGAGTATAATACAGGATATAACTCAGGATCAGTACAGGATAAGTAATGTATGTACACAGTGATTCCACCAGCAGAATAGTGAGTGCAGCTCTGGAGTATAATACAGGATGTAACTCAGGATCAGTACAGGATAAGTAATGAATGTACACAGTGACTGCACCAGCAGAATAGTGAGCGCAGCTCTGGAGTATATTACAGGATGTAACTTAGGATCAGTACAGGATAAGTAATGTATGTACACAGTGACTGCACCAGCAGAATAGTGAGTGCAGCTCTGGAGTATAATACAGGATGTAACTTAGGATCAGTACAGGATAAGTAATGTATGTACACAGTGACTGCACGAGCAGAATAGTGAGTGCAGCTCTGGACCAGGTGTCTGTGAGCTGCAATCATCTGTGGGTGTGGTCGTCTGTGGCTGTGCGTGTTGCTGCTCCTGAGCTGTTTGGAGAAACATCTATCCACCTGAGGCCTACTCTTTCCTCCCCAGGGAGAGAGTGGGTTCTCAGGCATGAGCGAGGGAAGCAAGCCCCAGGCTCCTGTTCCCAGCGGCAGGCCATCAGGGGACAGGAGGAGCCAGCGTTTGGCCTGTATGGAGGACTCAGGGGTAAGAAGATCTGGCAGGAGTCGCAGCAATGTGGCTTCTGTCTCCCCTGAGTCTGTGGAAAGCAGGAGAGGCCGCAAGGCTGAGTCCAGGAAAGCAGACCCGAGTACCAGCTCAGCTGAGAGTGGCCCTTCCGGAGCCCAACGAAAGCCGAGTGTTCACGGAGGTGAGGCAGATCTTGAGGAGGAAGGCTGGGGCGTAATGAGGGCCCGGGAGTCCATTTCCACCTATGGCTCCCGGGTCATGAGCCACCTCCGTGAGTATGAGGACGCGAGCAAGACCTTGAGGAGGCTCCGGGAGGAGCTGCGAGGTCTGAGGGCCTGTATCGAAACGGCCCCAAAGCGGAGGAAGCAGGGGCTGCAGAGCCAAATCAAGCAGCTCCAAGCTGAAATTGGAGAACTAGAGGAAAGAAGGACTGTGCTGAGAGAAAAGAGTGGCCCCGTTCAAGGAGAAGCTCCTAAACGAGGAGCGTTTCCAGAGGATGGCGGAGGAGAAGCAGAGAAGGCTGATGGGGCTGCAGCCTGAAAGCCAGGTGGAGGAAGACCAGGCAGTGGAAGAGGACGGTGATGGAGACCAGCAAGATCCACCTGGCAGTCCTGCAGGAGCAGGTTCCGTACAGTGGGCCCCCTGCACGCCAAGTAGCCATGTCACCCAGCTGCGGCTCGGAGGATGAGTACGAGACCTGTAGCCCGGGAGGGGCCCTCATGGAGGAGATCCAGCTCCTGGAGTCCCCAGTGCGTTTCCAGGACTTGTGCTTTGGTGATGAACTGCCACCGGAGACGCCTGGGGGAGGAAAAACTAAAAAGGCTAAGAAGACCAAGCCCCAGGAGCAGGTACGATTTGTATACACCCCCCTCTCTGGGACCCCCGGGTCGTCCGCAGGGCCGGCTCACTGTATTAGCCCCTCTTCTCAGCCCAGCCCGTGTTCTGCAGTGGACTCGGTGCAGGAGAGAGGGGAGAGCAAGGTATCCAGTATGGCGGGGAGCTCTGTCTCTGTTTGCAGTAACAGGGATGGAGCTGGTGCGGTACTGGCTGAAAAGCCGGACAGGAAGGCTGCGGTGGGCGTAAAAAAGACAGGCTCTGGGGCTGGTGTTTGCTCCCTGTCGGGAGGGGGGGGCAGCTCAGCGCCAGAGTCGGCTGCGAGAGCTCCGGTGGCTCCGATCGCTGATGACGCTGCTCCCTCAGGGCAGAAGAGGCATGAAGGAGCTGCCGGAGCTGAGACGGTTTCGCCTCCCACAAATGGACAAGGACAAGGACTGGGACTAAAACCATTGTTTTGCATCGGCGCCGCTGGTCCAGATGAGCGGCGCCATGAAAGAACAGACCAGCAGCATATGGGTTTGGATCAGCGGCGCCCGGTAATAGATCAGCGGCGCCCAAAATTTGTGAAAAATTGTACTGATGAAGCGGAGGGCAATGATAAAAGTGGGGTTGGGGCTGCTTCTAAACAGGGCAAGCATGCTCCCTTGGAAGCAGCTCTGGCCCCAGGGCCCAATGATGCTGAGGTACCAAACACTGCACCAAAACACACCGGTTCAGCCAGTATGAGTGGAGGCGAGAATGTGGGAGGAGGTCGGGGGGGAAATGTTAATAAAAATACGTCTGGGGGTTTGGATGGAGGAGTGAGTGGTGGTAGGAGGGAAGGAAGGGTGGGCACGTCATCTGTTATTAGAGAGGGTGGTCTGGTGATGGAGGATATGGAAGTGGGTGGTGGAGGGTCTTTGGTTAGTGGTGAGGGTGGGGGGCCTGGTCCGGTTGCCCCCCCTGCTGTGGCAGCTCCTGTGCGCAGCTATGCTAATGTCACAGCGGGGGGAAATAGGGGGCCCTCCTTTTCCTCTGGCTCTGGGGACGGCGTTTTGCAGCGGCGTCTTCTGGAGGCCCTAAAGAGAGGGGAGAGAACAATCAATGTAGAGGGTAGGGAGGTTGATCTATCCTTCTGGATAGAGAGGCATGGCCTCTCAGCCTTCCGAGAGGAAAGAAGCAGGGAGACCCTGTGGTCTCTCCCGACATCTGGGCAGGGTGGTCTCCGTAGGAATGTGGTCCGTCTGAGGTGGACGGGCAGTGATACATGTCCTTCAAGATCTGATGTAGTTGAGCTCCTGCTAAAGATGGGCTTCAAGGCGACTGACATCTATGCCTTGATACATCCCTATGGGGCCCCCGAGTTCGATGTCAGCTTTGTTCGGCCAGAGGGGCTTGAGCTCTTCTGGTCTAACTATGAGGTGACAAAGGACGAGCCCAGCTGGCGAGACTTTGCCGTCCAGGCGGTGTCTCGTCAGAACAACGTCAAGAGGGTGACCGTTTTAACCCGTAACGAGTCACTCTCTTGTATAGACATCATGACGTGGCTTGGCCGATATGGGGAGGTGGTGGAGGTCCCCAAAAAGAACAGGGATGAATATGGCATCTGGTCTGGGTCCTGGACGTTTATGGTAAAACTTAAGCTTTCAGGAAATACGGTTACCCACATACCATCTGCAACCTTCCTCGGAAGGGATCGTATCCAGATTTTCTACCAGGGTCAGCCGAAGCTCTGTCACAGATGCGGCAGCCCCACACACTTCAGTGCTAACTGCACTGTACAGAAGTGCGTGCTGTGTGGGGAGATCGGTCACCTCGCTGCGTCATGTGCGGAGATTAGGTGTCACCTGTGTGGTGACTTAGGTCACCCATTCAGTCGCTGCCCCCGTTCCTTTGCCAATGCGGTCAATACCCCGGCGGGAGAAAGTCATGAGGCCAATTCTGCTGGGGGAGAGGCTGGCAGAAGTGAAGGAACAGAGGAGCCAGGGAGGAAAAGTAAGCAAAAGACGCCTGCCCAACTGAGGCGTCAGGAAAAACGCCAAAGGGGGAGGGAGATGGGCGAGTCTCGGGAACCTCAGGCAACTGGGGAGACTGGGACAACCTCTGATCTCACCCCTGAGGCTGTTGCTACTGCTGAGGCCCAAAGGGACAGTGAACTGGATGAGGAAATCAGGAGGATCCAGGAAGAGGAAGGTGCCATCTCCTCAATATCCCCCCATGGCGAAAGTATGGACGGGAAAAGTGGGAGATGGCAAGAGAAAAAGGGTAAAAAGCATATAAGTAAAAAGGGAGATTTAAGGTCTTCTCCCACCCACCAGATGCCAAAGGAAGGCACAACCGACCCCCCTCTGATTAGTCTCTCAAACCGGTTCCAAGCCATCGGTGACACCTCCCCTTCTTTGGGGGAGGGAGCCGGTGGTGAGGTTCTGGAAGCGGTGGTAACACCGGGGCCTGCGGGGGACGCCGAGCCTCCTTCTCCTAGGGAAAATATGTCCTCAGGAGGGGGGGCTGGCCCGGAGTCAGGGGACAAGGACGGAAGTGAGATGGACACATCGGTTTCCTTAAAACGGGTTAAGCCATCATCTGATGGAACAGATGGCATGGGCAGCGGGAAAAAGAAAGCCGTCTGATTCGATCACCCATGATGGCGGCACCCACCCCGTTGACGCTGGCGTCCATTAATGTCGCCAGCATTAAGTCAGATATGGCTAGATTTGCGGCCTTTGATTTTTTCAGCCGGGTTGAAGCTGACATTTTATTTTTGCAGGAGACCAGGCTGCCAGATTTGGCGGCCATATTTAAAGCTAAAAGGGAATGGAGGCGCGGAGCCTCCTACTGGTCTCTTGCGGCCGAGCCGTATAGCGGGGTGGCGGTCCTTTTTACCGCACCGGTAGAATGCCGACGGGTTATTGAATTAGAAATGGGGAGGTGTCTGATCTTGGATGTCCTCATGAGGGGACAAGAACTTCGTCTAATTAACATCTATGGTCCCCAGTCCAAGTGGGACCGGAAGTGTCTCTTCATGAGGATCAAGCCCTATCTTTTTACGAGTCGGCAGGTGGTCTTTGGAGGGGACTTCAATACTGTCACGAGGCCTCAGGACAGGGGAGGTTCCAGGGACAAGCTGACTTATGATAGCGTCGCGCTCAATAGTATAGCTAGTGAGGCTCGCCTGGTGGATGTCCACGTCCGGCACACCCCAGGCCACCGGGGTTCACCTATCATAGGGGTAGTTGTAGGTCTAGAATAGATAGGTTTTATTTGAAGGAGGAAGCCGTCTCTTCAGCCGTGTCTGCTGTGGAGGTGGAGTTCTCCGACCACTGTTTAATTTTGTATTTTCTCTGAATGTTACAGAGACTCCCGGATGGGAAGAGGTTACTGGGAAGCTCAATTCGTCTCTCTTGGAAGAAGCGGAGATAAGACAGTCCTTTGAGGACTTCGTTCAGAGCCAGGTACCATTGCTGGATCTCTGCAGCAGTAAGTCTGAGTGGTGGGAGTTGTTCAAGGAAAGGGTGGGGAGGTTCTTCCGCCAGCTCTCGAGCCTCAGGAGTCTGAGCAGGTACCGCCTGTATCAGGCCTGAGGAGGAAACTCGAACGTCTTGTCTCGACTGGAGGTAGCCGTGAGGAGATCTCCAGAGTGAAGTCTTTGCTTATGAGATGTCAGTATGATAGACACGCATCTTTGGTTTTTGAGAGGGATTATGGGAAATACCGCTCGCCTGACCCTTACAGAAACTGCAAGATGTCAGTGAGTAGTAAGATTGTGTCAGGACTGATTGATAGTACGGGGTCCCTGAGAAGGTCCAGATCAGGGATCTTTGGAGGTCGTCAGATCCTTTTACTCACATCTCATGGCGAAGAGGGATCTTGATCGCGATAGGATGTCGGCTTTCCTGGCTGAAACCGTTCCTGAACCAGGAGTAGACCCTCTCTTGACGTTTTGACTGAAGTGATCCAGGAAGAGGAAGTCAGCCTGGTGATTGAGGGGCTTGCTCCCAAAAAGTCGCCAGGTCCGGATGGCTTAACATCTGAGTTTTATAAGACCTTTAAGGACACCTTAGTT
>ONZH01004309.1:0-22213 GCA_900303285.1 Rhinella marina
CTTCACTTACAAATGTTTTAAGTACCTTATCCAGGAAGGTAGCAATAGGTGAAAATATAGAGTCCACACCTGCTATGATGGGACGACCTGGGGGGTTGTCTCTGTTTTTATGTATCTTCGGGAGTATATATATAATGGGTGTGACCGGGGTATCGTTGAGGAGATAATCATGCAGTTTACTGTCAGACCCTTAGCTAGTCACCTGTGCAACACAGTTTGCTATAAATGCAAAAATATAGCTCACAGTATACTCGCAGCTGCTATGCAATAGACCTGAAAGCAAAACAAGTTACAGTGTATAAGCTATACTACACTGCTCTGACTTGGTGTAAAGTACAATAAAGTCAGACATAGGCACAGTCAGCAATGCGCACAAATAATTTAATAGGCCTTAAAGATACTCCGTTACTTATCTTAAGTCACACACTTAATACAAACACAAACTTGTGATCAAACACTCGCAAGCTCGCAAACTCATGTAGTCAGTCTGCTCATATAGCTGCTACCACATCACTACTCCAAACTAGATTGCTGTTTTTTTTTTCCCTGTGGATAATGTTTAATGAGTGTTAGATGAATATTCTATACTAAAATCCTAATCTACTTTGTCAATAACACTTTTTTTTCTTTAGATCCTAGGGAAGAACATCATTGGGATACTAAATAATTAATATTAGGGATGAGCGAACTTTTGAAAAGTTCAGTTCGATTCGGCGAACTTTCGTGAAATTCGGATTCGTATGAACCAACGTAAAACGAACCTTGCTATAATGGCTGATTAATTGCAGCTACAATAGTGGGAGTCTGATAGGGTATAGTTTCGTTTAGTTGCAGTTGCTATTACAATGAAAAAAGTGGAAAAAATCAAAGTGCAAAAATAGTGAAACCTCAGCCAGGTCGACAACATTTCACAGCATTGAAGATGTCCACTGGAGCAGCATTGGCGACAGCATTGCCTTGGACCCAGTAGGGTGGAAAACAGACATTTGACAGTGGAACCAGCAGCAGTAATAGTACTGTATTGGACCCAGTATGGTTGAGAACAGACAGTTGACGGAGGAGGAGGAGTCAGCACTTGATTGCACCCAGGCCAGTATGGTTGAGAAGAGACAAGTTGAGGAGGAGGAGGAGGCAGCACTTGATTGCACCCAGGCCAGTATTGTTGAGAAGAAACAAGTTGAGGAGGCAGCTTCAGCAGCTCTTGATTGCACCCAGTATGTTTTGGACAGTATTCTTTTGGACCCAGAAGGACAGCCTGAGAGCGCCGTGCCTGACATCGGTGGTAAGACACCGGGGCAGGTTGGACTGCAGTCAAAGCGGAGGATGGTTGCAAGGTGGTGGAGGTAGAACTTGTGCTTCCCGCTGCTGGCCCCCTAAAGCACCGTGGAGGTGACAGTGGCAAGAATGGGCCAACTTCCTGATGGTCTTCTGGGAGGATGTTGACCCAATGGGCAGTAACAGACATGTACTGCCCTTGCCCACAATTAGAGGACCAGACATCAGCACTCAGGTGCACGGTCCTGGACACCGAGAGTCCCATTGAGTCGCCAACCTTTTTCTGAACATTACTGTGCAGTGATGGGACAGCTTTGCCAGAGATGTAGTGGCGGCTGGGGACTCGCCATCTGGGGTGCGCACACACCATGAAATCCCTGAAAGGCTGGGAGTCCACAAGGATACCCAATAAGATGTGACAGCGGAGAAAACCTTACAGGATGGTGACCTCACTTTGTCAGCTAAAGCTTCTAGCCAGGAGAGACATGAAACCAGAGGGATGACTGAAACAGCCAGAGCCTTTCCTAATATGGACTTTTTAACTTTTTTAACTTTTTATTTTTTTTTATACCTTTTTTTAAACTTTTTTTTAAACTTTTTTTGTTGCGGCTAAACGGGGTTGACGGCACCCAGCAGAGCAGCAACGTGTAGCATCTACTCTCGGTCACGGGACAGGAGCTTACAGCCAACACCTCCTCTGGAGTCTCAGTACGTTCCACCCGCTGACTTTAGTGAACTTCCTCCTCCTCCTCCTCATCACTAAAAAGTGGTAGAGACTCCAAGGGCAGATCAAGGTTTGCCAAGAGTTCCCTGGCAGAAGGTGCCCCAAAGGTGAGAGGTTCTGTTCGTTTGTTAACCTGATGTACCTTGATATTTGCAGCACGGTGTTGGTGAACGGCTGGAAGACTGACCCCTTTCCGGTTTGCTCCGGGGTCAGACAAGGCTGCCCTCTATCACCTCTCCTTTTTGTTTGTGTTATAGAACTCTTCGCGGAGTCTATTCGGCAGAATGGAGAGATCAGAGGGATCACCGCACCAGGACACTTCAAGGTCAAGTGCTCGCTGTACATGGACGACGTCACCGTCTTCTGCGCTGACCGGCGTTCGGTGATTGCACTCGTCCAGACCTGCGAGGAGTTCGGACAAGCTTCAGGGGCCAAAGTCAACTGCGGGAAGTCGGAAGCCATGCTCTTCGGGGACTGGCAACTGGCTTCTTCTGCCCCTTCCCCTTTACCGTGAAACCAGACTTCATCAAGATCTTCGGAGTCTGGTTCGGGAAGGAAGGCGCAGCCCTCAAGTCTTGGGAAGAACGCTTGGTTAAGGTGAATCAATGGATTGGACTATGGAGCCTCAGTTTTTTTAAACTTTTTTTATAACTTTTTTAAACTTTTTTTTTACTTTTTTTTGGCTGTGGGGTGACGTCACACATCTTGATTTTCACAGAAAACCAGGATACAAGGGATTATAGGAGTAATAATCCCTTGTATCCTGGTCTATTCTGTGAAAAAAGTAGTTTTGCGTCGCCGTTGTAATTTTAACCAGATTCGTTACGAACTTTCTAAAAGGCAAAATTCGTAACGAATCTGGTTAGTTACGGTTCGGTTCGCTCATCCCTAATTAATATCTAAAACATGTCTTTTAAAATGGCACTATACTTTCATTAAAGTTTGATATGTTATAGAGACATATTAGATCAGCGGGAGTCTGAGCACTAAGACCCCAATTTATCACTAGAACATGGGGAGAGAAATATGTGCTTAGTGCGCTCTCTCTCCTCACTGCAGGAGACAGGAGTGAGACTGACCCATAGACTTTCTCCATCTTGCTTCCTGTCCTGCAGTGAGGAGAGAGAACGCGCTAACTTCTCTCCCCTCTCCGCTAATTCTAAATATTTTTTAGAAGTTTCAGCACTCAGATCTACACCTGTCTAAACTTTTGATATGCCCCTATAACATATCAAAAGTTTCATGAAAATACAGTGCCACTTTAATTTTATTTCTGCATTTAAGCAGAAAGTAAAATATAATATTGCTCAAGGTTACTGTAGTTTTTAATATTTATGTAAAGTCAAATATTTATTGCCTTGAATGTTTAAATATTTTACATGTTCTTATATATTCTATAACTTCTGAAGTTTCTAATTCTTTTCAGGTTGACTTTCCCACTGAATTTAAAAAAAATACTGCAAGACGGTATAAATGCATTATCTTATCTTTACAGGAAATAAACCAGTTCTTAGGGATGATTGGCATACTACTTTATTTGCTGATCAATAAATGTGGAATTACATAGGAAAGCAACCTAGATTGTCAAGGGTAAGTTAAACATAAACCAGGAATTTGAAATGAACTGGATACGTGTAGTTTAGGGTTTCCTATAGGTTACCAACAGAAACACAACTCTGTAGCAATCTTATAGTGGGTTGTAAGTAGAGATGAGTGAATCATTCAAAATTTGCTTCGCCGAATATTCGTCGAACTTTTCATAAGATTCGTACCTTCGACTAATCTATTAGGCGAATCTGCGTACAAATCATACGTTATTATGTGGTGTTTCGTGCACTAATAATGAACATTCCATTTTGTAAAGGTACGCAACTTCTTTGAACACGTAAGCATGAGTGTGCAAATTGCGCATGAATCCTTAGCGTACTATTATCTAGCGATTGCGTAATACGCTGGCACGCACAACGCTAGGGCGCGGCGTGCACTCCTCAGAGGCAGAGTGAAGCATTTAGCCTTGGAGAGCTGAAATACATGATCCGGCTGATGGACTGCGAGGATTACGATGGCACACACCGCCACCCGAACCAGCATAAAAAGGAGGTGGGACTTCTGGTTCCGGCGCGTACATGTGAGGACGCGAGTAGCAGGGGCTCCGCACCATCAGGAGACATATCGGGGGAGAAAAGCTGCAAATCAGGGGATTTATCCCCGAGGCACATACCGCAAGTAAGCGGGTACCCATGGACAAGTTTCTCGTACGCAGGGGCTCCCCGCTACCTGAACGCCTTCTCCCACAGCGAGACGCCACTGACCAGATGAGAAACAAGATGGAGGACAAGAGGCAACAACTTACCCACTCATCATCCCAGCCTCCTCCACAGCCCACAGATGATGAGTTCAGAGGATCCGAGACAGAGCTACCTCTACAACTCCAGGGGCTCCAGCTGCCATGCAAGGAACTTGCTATAGCAGTCGCAAAACTCCTGGCACCCGACATAAAAGCCACATTGGAGGCAACGGTAGCGGCTTCTATGAAGCAATTAGAGACGGATGTTGCGCAGCATACTCTACAGATCCAAGAGTTGGAGCAAAAGATGAGCCTCATTGAAGATGAGCTGGAGAGGGCGCAAACGCAGATCCGTAATGCATTGCAGGCGATTCAAACACTGAGAGATAAAGTGGAAGACCTCGAGAATCGCTCCAGGAGGAATAACTTAAGAATTGTGGGGCTCCCTGAGTCAATACCTCCAAGCCACCTCTCCCAAATTTGCATGGTTGAACTCCCACAGGTGCTGGGAATACAAGGCCCGCTCACAGTAGAACGAGCACACCGCATAGGCCCAGCGGGAGACACGCAGACAGTGGGAGATATGCAAAGACCGAGATCTACAATAGCTAAATACCTGAACTACGCATAAAAAGAATCTTTATTAATCCGGTACCGACGAGCCACTCAACCGGTGAAGGTGAGGGGCCATAAAATCCTACTTTTTGGGGACTTTTTGGTGGCCAGGAAAAGACGGACTTTTTCTTCTATATGTACACAGCTGGTGCAACATAACATTAAGTTTGCTTTAATATATCCAGCCATTTTGCAAGTCTTTAGACCAGGAGGAAATATTGATACCTACCTGACTCCAGGTGACTTCACACAAGCTCTGGACAGTCACTCATTGATAGGGGATGATGGAGACAGCCAAATATCCAGAGGAGGATATTCACCTAGAGGAAACCTACACCAAGGACTATCCAGAAAAAGATCGCTGAGTTCTTCCCCAACAATACCAAGACCAAGCCAAGGGAGGGAATCAAGCCCAGAGTGGGGATGAGAGACTTATACTCTAGAATACGTACAGAGGATTCATTATGACGTCTGTTCAATTATGTGATCCTGCCTGAAGTAATCCGGAGGGGTTGGTGAGACTTGTCTGAGTGGACTTGTTTATGTACTTGACAATGTATACCGTTTTCTATTTTATTTACTTGTAGAATTACCTGTTCTCTGGGGAAGGGGGGGTGACGGACTGCAGTAAGGAGCTAATAAGGTAGGGTTTTTTTTTTGTCTAGAGATGAGCGAATCGATTCTTCGATTCGTTGATTCGTATCGAATCTTGGGAATTTTTAGCCACAAAGCGAATCCGAATATTAGGTGATTCACTTCGGTTTTGTACGCATTCGCTATGTAGTTTGTCCTATAAATTATACGCTATTGCTACATATAAGTTACTCTATACGCTGTTGCGTACGAATTCAATTCATTAGCGATGCAGACTCCTCCCTGGTAGCTCCGCCCCCTTCTCCAGTGCACGAGGAAGACGAGGCAACTCAGGCAATTAAGATGGCGACACAGCGAGGCCCTGACTGGGGAGGCATGTTGTAGGGCACCGACCCCTATGAGGAGAAGCAACCGGAGGAGATCTATGTCTCTCAATATGTCCGACAGCCTAAGAAGTCGGTTGAGGTTCCTGCTGAGGTCTTCACTCCGCTGGCTGACACGGCAGAGGTGGCAGGAGTTCCCGCTCTGCCGCGGAAGGACTACTCCCTTCGGCAAAATTCAATGGTCCCCGAGGCTGTCACCCGGAACGCCCTGACCCTCTGGGAATACAAAAAGTTGGTAGAGGAGTGGGTTGTGCAGGTGTTGGAGCACCCACGGTCCGGTGACCCCATGCTGGAGTGCAGAAAGGGTACCGTTATTTGGTTCAGTGTGGAACGGGGAGTTGGTTTTATCGCCGATGAGGAGACGGCAGAAGAATTATATGTGAACCGCCGTTAGGTAAAGCGGCTGTATCTTCCGCCCATCCGCCACAATCTCCATGCAGGGAATTACGTGAAGTATACCCCTATGAAGAGCCTCCAAGGCCCCTTTGCTACTTGGGGTGAAACTCCTTAAGCGACCAGCTACTCCTGCAGCGCCCCCGGAAGACTGGAGTGAGGAGGCCCAGGCCGCAGAAGAGGCTCGGTGTTCCCATGAGACCAATGATGGGACTCTGAGATCTGAGGAGAAATCCCAAACTCAGCTGGAACCCCTGATACCAGATTTGCAACCGCCGCCGATCCTTCATGTGGGACAGATGACCACCAACAGTTTCATGTACCAGCCATCGGTGGTACAATACCAACTGCCATGGCAGGTGCAGGCCGCACAGTCCGCCGCTCATGGAAGACCATTACCAGAGCCCTTACAGCCGGAGATTCTGTCACCTTGTATGCCAGCGGGAGGATCTGGCCCCTACAAGGTAAAGGGCAAGGCCCAAGTTGCCACGGCCCTTGCCAGTGTGACCGCCCGGTCACTGCCAAGACCATCCCTGAGAGGTCGGTGGAGCTTTCATGAGGCAGGAGCGCCCTCTCATGTCTTTTAGCTCCAGCAGCAGTTAAGAGGACCTTCTGGCCCTTAAGTAAGGATTCTGCAGCTTTTATGGGAGCCACAACATGGACTTAACTTGAAGGGTGAGCACTAGTTGGCGTTTGTTTTTATTTTTGTTGCCCTGCGTTTGTCCTCACCCAGATGGACATGGATTGTCAGGACTCCCCCCAGGACTTGGGGAGCCCCTTGAAAGAGGGTTTTTTAAGGAACCTTTGCTGCTTTTTTTTTACCCATTTGGATTACAATTACCTATGTGGATTACAAATTGCAACTGAGTTTGGGACTCTGTTCCAGTTGTATGGCAAGCGTCAGAAGAAAAGAGACTTAAACGTGTCCGTGAGCATACTAGGTAGCTGATATTTAAAATGTTTACATTATACCTATAATGTATTTGCACTATATTGTTTGCACTGGATTGTTTGCACTAATGTTTTTACCTTTCAGCAACGTTTTCAAGTATGTTTCCCATTGTGTGTATTTCTTTACAGGTACCGCAATGTGTCCTCATATTCACTTTATAGTATGGTGCATGGTTGTACTATGCACTTAGCCAGATAGAGAGCACCTTACTTGTTCTACCTCAAATATACATACTGCCTCTGAGGGCGATTTCAGATCTGACCATTTACGCTGGATCTGGCCTGGGGTCCGCAAGGTGTCGAAACGATGGCGCACCTGCTGGATCACCTCCTTTTTATTGTGGTTTGGGTGGCGGTGTGTGCCATCATAATCCTGCCGGTCCATCAGCTGGACTATGTATTTCAGCTGTGCAGAAGAGCTAAATGATGAGGATTGCCTGGATGCCATTTTCGAATATTCACTCTGCCTCTGAGGAGTGCACGCCGCGGCCTCTCGTCGTGCAGGCCTGCGTGTTACGTAATCGCGTAGACAATAGTACTCTGAGCATTCGTACGCTATTTGTGGCTTCTAACTTCTAACTTTGTAACTTCTAAGAAGTTGCGTACATTTTTTCAAATGTACGTTCATTATTAGTGCATGAATGTTCGCTAATAGTGCATAATAACGTATATTTTGTACGCAAATACAACAAATCTATTCTTCGAATATACGAATCTTAGGAAAAGTTTGGCGAATGTTCGGTGAATAATTTTTGAATGATTCGCTCATCTCTACTTCTGTCCCTTGCCTTCTCCCTCTCATCCCATGGGAGATCGGGTGACCTTACTTTGCAGTAGAGAGGAGAAGGGTTTGAATTAGCTAACAAAAAACAACCTGATATGGAGCGAGAGGGTATAATTGAGTTTTCAGATGGAATACAAGAGATACTTTGGAGCAGGAGATGACTTCTGCTCAGAAGGGTGCTCCTTGGGTGTACTAGGGTCATTAAGGAGAGTGTTAGATGGCAAGGTGAACATTTCACATGTGATTGTCAAAAACTCTTACTTAGACTATCTATAACATGAAAATAGTCACATGGAACGTCAAAGGGACTGAGATCCCCACATAAAAGAATAATGGTTTTACATCATCTCAAAAGATTACATACAGATATTGCTCTGCTTCAAGAAACACACCTGGAAGACTCAGACTTCTGGTGTATGAGGCGCTTCTGGGTAGGGGAGGTACTAGGCTCCTCTTCAGAGGGTAGGAAGGCAGGTGTATTATTGCTTATTCATAAGAGGCTAAGATATAGTATCATATCTAAATACATGGACGATAATGGCCGGTACAGCTGGAAACGGAGGTGGGATAACCGACTATTTTTGATATATATGGCCCAAATAATGCCCCAGGTCCCTTTTTTAGAAACCTAGAATCCCAAATCATGCAGGAAAGGGAAGGACAAATTTTAGTGGCAGGAGATTTCAACGTAATTTGCGATTTACAGGAAGACAGGCGCCATCATAGACCTGTTAGCCAGACTAGACCTCTAGCGATATTTACAATACAGCCCTTACTGAAATCTACGGGTTTAACAGATGTATGGAGATTTTACAATCCCACTGAAAGAGAGTTTACACACTACTCCTATGCTCAGCAATCGTGGTCAAGGTTGGACTATTTGCTAGCCTCACCTCAGCTTATGAGGAGAACGGAGATGTCTGAAATAACAGATATGGTAATATCAGATCATGCCCCTGTAGTCATGACCATAACTGAGAATATGCCATGGGGAACTGACTATATATGGTGACTTCCTAAAAATCTGGTAACAGATGAGAAATTCCTCAATAGGTTGAAGGGATGGTGGTGGGAATTCTCAGAAACCAATGCTGAGCACAAAGAAGACCAGATTCTATTTTGGGAAACAGCAAAGTTTTGAGAGGAAACATAATATCATATACACTAGCAAAGAAAAAGAGGATCCAGACTCATTACACAGAGGCCACAAATGTAGTAAGGGAGGCGTATACTACATTTCTAGCTTATCCTACTGACCTGAATAAAACAAAATGGATTACGGCCAAGCATAATTATGACTATTATTTGGAGAAAAAAACAAAACTGTTTCTAGATCAAAAGTCAGCAAAGCTGTTTAAATTTGGTAATAAGGCGGGTAAAATGCTGGCGAACTTGACAAGAATGCAGGGACTTCCTCCTCAGATTTATAATGTAAAGGATGAATCAGGGAACATGATGCATGACCTTAAAAGCATTACTGAGTATCTGGGACGCTACTATGCTAAAATGTACCAACAGGAAAAATATGATACCTTTAGAGCGGGAGAGTTACTATCACGAGTTAACTTGCCACAACCATCAGAGGAGATGCTGAGCCTTCTTGATGCCCAGATCACGGTAGAAGAGGTTGAAAAAAACATTAAGACGTTAAAGAATGGGAAAGTTCCTTCAGATCCTTTTTAGATAGTCTATATAGAAGCCCTCAGGTGAGAGTATGTACACCTGGTTTCAAACCAATTTCATTTACAAAAGGGCACCAGAAAGGGATGTCCCTTATCCCCACTATTATTTAATGTAGCCTTAGAACCATTGGCACAATATCTGATTCAATCAGACACTTACCAAGGGATCACCACTAGATTGCCCCAGGTTCAACGCTGCTACTATATTTGTCCCGTTGTCACTCACTATCTTGCCCACTTCCAGCTGGCGTGGAGACAGCCAGCGTGCTATTTGCTGCTTGATGTAATGCAGCGAGCGCTGGCCTGTGTGGCTGCTGCTACCAAGACAAATTAAGTTTAAGACAGCATGGCAGCATTTCACCTGGCACATATGATATGAAGGAGAGGGGGTAACTCTTTGCCCTGATGCTCCAGCAGGTGGACTGCCCATGGAGGTGGAAGCAGATAGTTGTTGGCTGGTCTGCTGCAATCCTGGCTGGAAAGCGCGTGGAGGTGCCAACAACAATTGGCCCGGTTGCTGGGGGGTTCCTGCCTCGCTGCCACTAAACACATTCAGCCAGTGGGCAGTAAAGGACATGCACTGCCCCTGGCCATAAGCACTGCTCCAGGTGTCCACTGTGACGTACACGGTACTGCAGAGAGACAGCTGCAGGGAGCGTCCAATATTGTCTGCTACGTGGGAGTAAAGGGCGGGCATAGCTTTGTTGGAGAAGTAATGCCGGCTAGGGACCTGCCAGCGTGGCTGAGCGCAAGCCATAAGCTCCCTAAAAGCTGTGCAGTCAACCAATTGGTACGGCAGAGACTGCACAGCCAGGTGACCATTCAGTTTGCGCACTGTTGGATTACTTGTGGCGTAAACCTGCTTCCTGGTCACGCACTCCGCAATGGACGGCAGGTGAATAAGAGGAGGTGGACACATGCACGCAGTGGGCGATGAGGTGTATGTACTAGTTACGCCTCTGGATGTGGGCTGAGTTACTCCCCTGGATGCGGTTGGCCTGACGCAATGGACCCCGGGAGAAGTAGCCAGCTCTTCAGTATTAATGCGCTGCTCTAAATTGGCGGCATGACGCCGCTTCAGATGGTTCCACAGAGCAGTGGTCCCTACATTTGTGGCTTTCCCATGGCTCAATTTCTGTTTACAGAAATTACACGTGGCCGTGCTGCTGTCCCCTGGCAGAGTGGTGAAATACTTCCACACACCCAACACGCGCCCTCCAGAGGTGGCCAAGCTTGTAGCCCTTGCACGCTTACACCCTGGTGCCGGCCCCACTATACTTGGGGTCTTGCTAGTTCCCAAGGAAGGCCTGGCCCTGGGCCTAACTCGCCTCTGCCCTCTGTTGCTGCCACTACTACCACCCTCCTCCTCAGAGATCAAACCCTCCTCATCAGCCCAATCCGTCTCCCAGGTCCTCGGGTCTAACACATCAGATACATCATCAGACTCCTCCCCACCACTTTTTTTGGACTGTAAATTAGGCTGTTCCCCATCAACTGCCAATTCCGGGCAGTCCAAACTCTGACTGCCCTCTGAGAAATCCTCAGGGAGGCTGTCCTCTATAACCGCCGGATTATGCGGTAGGGTTCGGTGGCCTTTTATTTTATAAATTGCAGAAGGGACACCACTAGGAGGAGGCACTGAAGCCCGAGAGGTGGCAGAAAATGACGGGCTTTGCTGGAGCAGAATGGTGGAGCAGGAGGAACGCTCTGAGTCTGACCCCTGGCTACATATGGATACTGTATCAGCAGATGACAGCAGATCATCCAGCTGTGACTGAGATGAGCGTGCTACTCCACGACCTCATCCACTTTCTCCTCCACTACAATTTTGCTCCTTTGTGACTTAGCCTGATTGAACAGTGGCCAACTATTACGAATTACAGAAGTAGAAGCTTTGGCACTGCTGCCCTGTGCCACCTTATCCTTTTTTTGGAGCTCAAGGTCTGGCTGGAACTGGACCCCTTTTGCTTATCAATTCTAGACATTTTTCACTTGACTGTGGCCCTGCAGCTGGTCTTTGTCTTTGTCCCTGTCTCTCTCCCTGTCTCTCTCCCTATCTCTCTCCCTGTCTCTCTCCCTGCCTGATTAATTACTAGCCCTGCACTGGCCCTGCACTTGCCCTGCAGTATCCCTGATATGTGTAATATTGATTCCCAGAACAATTACACTCCAATTTTAACTAAACAGGTCTCTCTTTTTGAACTTCACAGACAGTGCTTCTGCTCGTCTCAACAGTCACAGCACAAGTGATGCCTCACTGGCTTTCCGAGCCTGAGCCAATCAGAGCAAGTCCTGCCCACTAGGTCAGGTGACCACTTTCTTCCCAGACTTTTGCCGCATGAATAACAAACTAACAGTAAAAGTTTACTAATTAACTGAATTTGTACACATCAGCGTATAAACTAACTTATACGTAGCATTAGCGTACAATTTATCGAACAAGTACGTAGTGAATGCGTAAAAAGCTTTAAGAACATTTTTGAATCTAACTAAACGAATCTCAAAAAATCCAGATTTGCTTCGCAGCGGAAAATTTCCAAGATTCGTATCGAATCTACGTAGCGGCAAATAGATTCACTCATTTCTAGTTGTAAGCATCTCAAATTGCCATGTCACCTGAATTTTCTATAGTATTATATATGATATTATTGTGATACCTGGATTACAAGATATGTGATTCAAAGAGTGGTCCTAATAAAAAAATATTATAGATTTTTGAAACTAGCACCTGGATCTGAATTTTTTTGTAATTACATGGCATTAAAAATGTGCCATAACTAGAGATGAGCGAGCACTAAAATGCTCGGGTGCTCGTTATTCGAGACAAACTTTTCCCGATGCTCGGGTGCTCGTTTCGAGTAACGAACCCCATTGAAGTCAATGGGAGACTCGAGCATTTTTGCAGGGGACCAAGGCTCTACCTAGGGAGGGCTGGGTGAAAACCTGGAAACCTCAGAAAATGATGGAAACACCACGGAAATGGACAGGAAACAGCAGGGGCAGCATGCATGGATGCTTCTGAGGCTGCCTAATCCCACCATTACCCCAAATTCTCCTGCAAAAGCCTGGTGGTTACCCTCATGGCAATTGTGCTCACCCAGACCAAGAAAGGCGAGGTACATGCCCATCACATGTTAGGGAAGCACCCAACTAGGTGCAATGAAGGTCCATCACCGCCTGCAGGTGACACCACTGCTCATGCTGGCACTGCTGTGCTATCCCCCGCCCCACGACGCAGGCATAAGCCTGACACAGCATGGTGACAGTGTAGTGACACCAACAAGTGACCAAGTTAGATTGAGGTAGCAGTCAAATGTCTGTAGGTGAGCCTCCCAAAAATTTGTTTTGGAGTGTCCGAAGTTGACCCTCCTAAAAAATTGTTTAGGAGTGTCTGTAATTGACCCTTCTGTAAAATATTTTTTTTGTTTTTCCTGTTATTAGTTTATGTACAACCCATGGCTGGCATGGTGGGAATATATAGGTTTTGTGTCACAGACGGTCCACTGCACCGTTACATTTTCTTCATCATTGCCAATTACTTTTTCACCAACTGTTGTCTGGCAAAGATAAAGGGAAAGGTGAATCCACTGCCGAAAAAAGTGTCATCCTCCTACAATTCTACACTTGCTCTCAACCGAAAAGGGGATGTTATTGCCGTGGCCTTCCTCATAGTGGCCGCTTCTGCGGATGACAGAGGTGGTGTACCTACTGACAGCCTGACCGAACACGATGGCAGACGCGGAGATTCTCCCTCATGTAAAATTGTTTTGGAGTGTCTGCGGTTGACCCTCCTGTAAAATAGTTTTCTCATTTTTTTTGGTTTTTCCTGTTATTAGTTTATCTACAACCCATGGCTGGCATGGTGGGAATATATAGGTTTTGCGTCACAGACGGTCCACTGCACCGTTACATTTTCTTCATCATTGCCAATTACTTTTTCACCAACTGTTGTCTGGCAATGATAAAGGGGAAGGTGAATCCACTGCCGAGGAAAGGGTTATCCTCCTACAATTCTACACTTGCTCTCAATTGAAAAGGAGATGTTCTTGCCGTGGCCTTCCTCATAGTGGCCGCTTCTGCGGACGACAGAGGTGGTGTACCTACTGACAGCCTGACCGAACACGATGGCAGACGGGGAGACACTCCCTCATGTAAAATTGTTTTGGAGTGTCTGCGGTTGACCCTCCTGTAAAATAGTTTTATCATTTTTTTGGTTTTTCCTGTTATTAATTTACAACCCATGGCTGGCATGGTGGGAATATATAGGGACGCACCCAACTAGGTGCAACGAAGGTCCATCACCCATGCCCATGCTGGCACTGCTCTCCTATCCCCAGCCACACGATGCAGGCATAAGCCTGACAAAGCATGGCGGTGACACCAACACGTGGCCAAGTTAGATGAGGTAGCAGGTGAGCCACCCAAAAATTTAGCCTGATGCAGCATGGCGGTGACAACAGAGTGATCGAGACTGTGGTAGCAGGACGTGAAGCACGGAAGGTAATTCGAAGGTGGAGGAGGAGGGGTTGGAGGAAGTGGCATAGTAATTCTGAGAAACCGTGAACGAGGTAGGCCCCGCAATCCTCCAAGTGGGCAGTACATAAGTGGCCCCATGGTCAGACTCGGTCAGAGTATGTGAAATGCTCAGGGTGGTCGAACGCCGGGCTCGACGGGCTTGTCGAAATGTTGGCTTACATCAAGTTTAGTATCTGTTCTTATCAGTTGCTGTGGCTGTTGGTGGTAAAGTGGTGAGCATAGCTGCTTCCCAAGCAGCTGACCCGGGTTCAATTCCTGTCTATCGCACTATCGCAGGAGGCAATTAAAAGAAAAGCCAAAAAAAAATCTGTACAATATCTAATAAGTCCCCTACCCGGGTAAATTGTTTGGAGAGAGGGCCTGTAGGTGGGGGGCAGGCTGGGGGGAAGGAGGTTGAACTGGAAGAGCCAGAGGAGTGCCCCCTGGGCTAGCGTGTGTGGTGGTAACAACAGCCGGATGGAGTTCGAATGACGACGCAGGACCCCAACTTAAAAATTTATCATCAACCGGTACAGTTGTCAACTATGAGATTGATCAAAGTGGGCATGTGTTATATGTATTCTTCTCAGTTTAATACCGTATACAGCACCTATCCGGAAAAATAGTTTGAAGAGAGGAAAAAGACATATTTTTAAAAGTGACGTTCAGTATAGATCAGTTAAAGAGAAAGAAAGGATTTTATGAAATGGATTTGTATCACTGAGAGCAAAAGAACCTATTTTTTTACGTGACATGCAGTGTAGATCACTTGGAGATAAAAAGGGGAATGTGCAGACTTGGGCTGCTATAGTGCAAACCACTATGGTGGTGACAACAGAGTGAGCGAGTGACACTGCGGGAGCAGGCGAACCACATTAAACATTTTTCGAGGCCCTGTATGGCGGTGGTGACAACAGAGTGAATTAGTATGAGTTAGTATGCGGTAGCTGGTGAAGCACCCAAAAATTTAGCCTGACACAGCATGGCGGTTACACCACCAATGACTTTGTCCGACTCAGAATACAGTGAAATGGCTTTAGTTGACCCTCCAAAAATCTTTTTCTTTTCGGAGTACATAAAGTCTACCCTCAGCAAAAAAAATAGAGAGAGAGGGCCTGTAGGTGGACCTCCGTAAAAATTGTTTGGAAAGAGGGCCTGTAGGTGGACCTCCGGAAAAATTGTTTGGAGAGAGGGCCTGTAGGTGGACCTCCGAAAAAATTGTTTGGAGAGAGTACCTGTAGGGGGCCCTCTGGAAAAATTGTTTAGAGAGAAGGCCTGTAGGTGGACCTCTGGAAAAATTGTTTGAAGAGAGGGCCTGTAGGGGGCCCTCCTGAAAAATTGTGGTAAAAAAGTGCCAGTTGGATTTCTAAAAAATGGTGTTTTTTGGTCAGCGTTAGGCAAAGACGACAAGGAGGAGGAGGAGGAGGAGTAGAGAAGAGGAATCGGATACATAAGTAATGTAAATCTTTAGCTGCTTTCCCCCGGAGGAGATTTGAATTCCGGTGAAATCCAGGCTTTGTTCATTTTAATAAGCGTCAGCCTGTCAGCGCTGTCAGTTGACAGGCGTGTACGCTTATCGGTGATGACGCCACCAGCTGCACTGAATATCCGCTATCACAGCACGCTAGCGGCAGGGCAGGCCAGCACCTCCAAGGCATACAGCGTCAGTTCAGGCCACGTGTCCAGCTTTGAAACCCAGTAGTTGTATGGAGCAGAGTGATCGCTACGGACGTTGGTATGGTCAGCTAGGTACTCCCTCACATCTTTCTGTACAGCTCCCCCCTACTCTGCCTAGACTGGGGACAGGTGACAGTGTCTTGCTGGGGTGACATAAAACTGGCAAAGGCCTTGGAGAGCGTTCCCCTGCCAGTGCTGGACAAGCTGCCTGCTCGCCTCCTCTCCCCCGCTACTTGGCCCACAGAACCATGCCCTCTGCAGCTAGCGGCGTCAGATGGGAAGGATTGTTTCAGCTTGTGCACCAGGGCCTGTTGATATTGATTCACTCTCATACTCCTTTCCTCTGCAGGGATGAGAGTGGAAAGGTTCTGCTTGTACCGTGGGTCCAGGAGAGTGAACACCCAGTAATCGGTGTTTGAAAAAATGCTTCTAACATGAGGGTCACGGGAAAGGCAGCCTAACATGAAGTCTGCCATGAGCGCCAGAGTCCCAACACGCAAAAATTCCCTCTCCTCACTGGCCTGACTCTCCATTTCCTCCTTCTCCTCCAAGTCCTCCTCTTCAGTCCATACACGCTCAAGAGTTAAGAAGGACTGACCACTGGTACCCTCTTCTGTCTCGCCGACATTCTCCTCCTCTTCCTCCTCATCCTCATCCCCCTCCTCCGATACGCGCTGAGAAACAGACCGGAGGGTGCTCTGGCTATCAAGCGACGTATCTTCCTCCACCGTCTCTTGTGACAAGCACAAAGCATCCGACTTCATGCTGAGCAGTCAGATTTTCAACAGGCAAAGCAGCGGGATGGTGAGGCTGATAATGGCGGCATCGCCGCTGACCATCTGTGTTGACTCCTCAAAGTTGCTCAACACCTGGCAGATGTCAGACATCCACGTCCACTCCTCATTGTAGACTTGAGGAATCTGACTAACCTGACTACCAGTTCTGGTGGAAGTTGACATCTGGCAGTCTACAATCGCTCTGCGCTGCTAGTAAACTCTGGATAACATGTTTAATGTCGAATTCCATCTTGTGGGCACGTCGCACAACAGTCGGTGAGCGGGCAGTTGTAGGTGGCGCTGCGCTGCCCTGAGAGTGGCAGCATCTGTGGTCGACTTGCGGAAATGCGCACAGATGCGGCGCACCTTGGTGAGCAAATCAGACAGATTGGGGTATGTCTTGAGGAACCGCTGAACTATTAGATTGAACACGTGGTCCAGGCATGGCACATGTGTCAGTCTACCGAGTTGCAGAGCTGCCACCAGGTTACGCCCGTTGTCACACACAACCATGCCTGGCTTGAGGTTCAGCGGTGCCAGCCACACATCGGCCTGCGCCGTGATGCCCTGTAACAGCTCTTGGGCGGTGTGCCTTTTGTCACCTAAGCTCAGCAGTTTGAGCACCGCCTGCTGGCGCTTACCCACGGCACTGCTGCTGCGCCTTGAGCTACAGATTGAAGGCGCCGTGCCCACGCATGGTAATTCGGTGGAGTAGGGAGAGGGGTAGGAGGAGGAGGCATAGTACGTCTTAGAGACTGTGACTGAGGTAGGCCCGCAATCCTCGGTGTGGGCAGTACATGAGCGGCCCCAGGGTCAGTCTCGGTCCCAGCCTCCACCAAGTTAACCCAATGTGCCGTCAGTGAGATATAGTGTCCCTGCCCGGCAGCACTTGTCCACGTGTCCGTGGTTAGGTGGACCTTCTCAGAAACAGCATTGGTCAGGGCACAGAGGATGTTCTTTGACACGTGCTGGTGTAGGGCTGGGACGGCACATCGGGAAAAATAGTGGCGGCTGGGGACCGAATACCGAGGGGCAGCCACCGCCATGAGATTGCGAAAGGCCTCGGTCTCTACCAGCCTATAGGGCAGCATCTCCAGGTTCAGCAATTTGGAGATGTGGACGTTTAGGGCTTGGGCATGTGGGTGGAACTGTATTTCCTCTAGCACTCCAGCGTCTGCTGTAAAGACAGCTGAACGCTGCGCTGGGACACATTGGTGGACGCTGTGGAGGATCGTGGAGGCGAAGGTGTGGTTTTCCGGCGGGAGGCGCTCATGCCGGGGTCCTGGGCAGGGGGTTAACTAGCAGAGGCAGCGAGAGACACAGGGGAAGGAGCAGTGGTGGGATCCACAGGAGGTGAACTGCCTGGGTGTTTAGCGTTCATATGCCTGCGCATGCTGGTGGTGGTTAGGCTAGTAGCGGTGGCACCCCTGCTGATCCTGGTGTGGCACAGGTTGCACACCACAGTCCGTCGGTCATCCTCACTTTCTTTAAAGAACCTCCAGACTTGCAAACATCTAGGCCTCGCCACGGGAGCTTCACTACGTGAAACATATGCTGCTGATGCACCAGCTCTGGCCATGCTTCTCCCTTTGGCCACACCACTGCCTCTTCCAACCTTTTCTGGTGCAGTACTCGCCTCCGCCTCAGAAGCACTTTCTTCACTCGGCTTATCAACCCAGCTTGGGTCAGTCACCTCGTCATCCTCCGATTCCTCAGTCTGCTCCCCCCTCGGACTTCCTGCTCTTACAACAACTTCACCACTGTCTGACAACCGTGTCTCCTCATCGTCCGTGGAAGACTGACTGGTGGACAAATTACTTGAAGCATTGTCCGCAATCCACGACATCACCTGTTCGCACTGTTGTGGTTTCAACAGTCCTCTACCACGTGTCCCTGTAAGTTGAGACATAAAGCTAGGGAGTGTAGCTCTGCAGCGTTCCCCTGCTCCCTCATCAGCAGGTACTGTCTAACCCTGCCCAGGAACACGGCCTCTGCCCTCTGCAGTAATTGAATGCCCACGCCCACGCCCTCGCCCCTTAGCCCTGGGGTTCAACATTTTCTGTATATAAGTGTATTATATAAAAAAAATTAAATAAATGGGCCTGCTGTACTTAAACCCACAAACTTGTTCAATCTGAATAAGAAAATATATAGGTGGATAAGTTAGAGCAAAATTATGTATGTTATTACGTACCGCGCAGTATCGAGCAATGACACTGAAACTATTAGATTAGGCAGACTTGGTCTGCTTAATTACAACCCAGACAAATGTCGCACAGAGATTTTTGTAATGTAGCTGTATCAGTTAAAGCAAAAGACCTTTTTTACTGACGTGACGTAGAGAATGGGTCACCTGGACAGAAAATATAGATTGTGCTTTGTATATAGGTGGATAAGTTAGAGCAAAATTACGTATGTTATTACGTACCGTGCAGTATGGAGCAATTACACGGAAACTATTAGATTAGGCAGACTTGGTCTGCTTAATTGCAACCCAGACAAATGTCGCACAGAGATTTTTGTAATGTAGCTGTATCAGTGAAAGAAAAAGACCTTTTTTTACTGACGTGACTTACAGAATGGGTCACCTCTAGAGATGAGCGAGCACTAAAATGCTCGGGTGCTCGTTATTCGAGTCGAACTTTTCCCGATGCTCGGGTGCTCGTTTCGAATAATGAACCCCATTGAAGTCAATGGGAGACTCGAGCATTTTTGCGGGGGACCAAGGCTCTGGCTGGGTGAAAACCTGGAAACCTCAGAAAATGATGGAAACACCACGGAAATGGACAGGAAACAGCAGGGGCAGCATGCAGGGATGCCTCTGAGGCTGCCTAATCCCACCATTACCCCAAATTCTCAGGCAACAGCCTGGTGGTTACCCTCATGGCAATTGTGCTCACCCAGACCAAGAAAGGCGAGGCAAATACCCATCACATGTTAGGGAAGCACCCAACTAGGTGCAACGAAGGTCCATCACCGCCTGCAGGTGACACCACTGCTCATGCTGGCACTGCAGCTGAAATCAAGTTTAGTATCTGTTCTTATCAGTTGCTGTGGCTGCTGGTGGTATAGTGGTGAGCATAGCTACTTCCCAAGCAGTTGATCCGGGTTCGATTCCCATCTATCGCAGGAGGCAATTCAAAATCAGTACAATATCTAATACGTCCCCCTACCCGGGAAAATTGTTTGGAGAGAGGGCCTGTAGGTGGGGGGGAATAAGGTTTCGCTGGAAGAGCCAGAGGAGTGCCCCCTGGGCTAGCGTGTGTGGTGGTGACAACAGCCGGATGTATTTAGAATGACGACGCAGGACCCCAACTTAAAAATTTAGCATCAACCGGTACAGTCGTAAATTATGAGATTGATCAACTGTGGTATGTATACTACTCAGTTTAAAACCGTATATGGCAGCTATCCGGAAAAATGGTTTGGAGAGAGAGAAAGATAGGACAAAGACGTAAATTGTTTGGAGAGAGGGCCTGTAGGTGGGGGGGGCAGGCTGGGGGGAAGGAGGTTTCGCTGGAAGAGCCAGAGGAGTGCCCCCTGGGCTAGCGTGTGTGGTGGTGACAACAGCCGGATGGAGTTAGAATGACGACGCAGGACCCCAACTTAAAAATTTAGCATCAACCGGTACAATTGTCAATTATGAGCTCAATCAAGTGTGGCATGACTTTTAAATGGATATTGCATGTGGTCATGTACTCCCTGGAACCCCATAGTCACCCCTTCTCTGATGTGCTAGCCCAGAACATTCTCTGCCCCAATTCGCAAGACCTTTTGCTGTTTCCGTGTGCTGACAGTGTGGATTTACCAGTGTTGTCTGAGGAGGTGGTGGACAATGGCGAGACACAGGTGTCGGGGGGTGAGGTAGTTGTATGGGAAGCAAGTTACAGTGGGGACTCCTTGGGGGGGACTTTCTCATGATGGGACAGATTCAACTTGGGTGGATCAGGCACAGGAACAGATAAATTTTTTGGGGGGGTTTATTTAACTTTTATTTAGCAAAAATAACCACAGAGTTATTTATTTGTTATCTTCTCTGCGCAGTCTGGCGTTGGGGTTCCTCACTTTGATGGCGAGCTGTGCCGCTCTCTCCACAATGGTCTGTAGGTTCTTAGTAGAGATGAGCGAGTAGTGAAATATTCGAAAGTTCGAAATTCGATTCGAATAGACCGCGATATTCGACTATTCGACCGAATATCGAATCCCATTAAAGTCTATGGGAAAAAAATGCTCGCCACTTGGAAATCTCAATTCGACCACTTGGAGGTGACCAAGTCCACCCTGAAACCTCAGAAAAGGATGCCAACACTGCTGGAATGCAACTGGGACAGCAGGGGAAGCATGTCTGGGTGCGTATAACGCGACCAAGTCGCACTATTACGCCACTATCACAGCCTCTCAACAATACAATCCAAAGACAATATAACCTCTCTGTAAAGTGAGACCATACAAGGAAACCTTCTTTCCTCTACATTGCCATGGACCCCAAGCCAAACTAGACAAAAAGAAGATAAAATTCTGCACCCCTTAAATCACGTTGCCTATGACAACCACAGATGGCATAGGCAAGGGGGAAAGCAATCAAGCCATCACTATTTTTCCCTCTGTGCCATCCCTGCCTTGCCCAGGCACATGTCCCAAAACATCATCCACGCCCGAGTAACACGGTTACTGCAAAACGCCATTTGACCGCCAACACTTTGGTTTGAGGCCGGGGATGCTACATCTCCCTGACGGCACACTGGGTGAATGTTGTGGAGGCGGGGACGGGCAAACCTGCTACCCCCACCCAAGTTTTGGGCCTTGGTTCTGTCTGGATTTCCGCAACCCTTACAGACAGCTCGGCAAACCCCTCCTTCTACTTCTAGATTTGTTAAATCTGTCCACCACCCAGTCAAGTCCACAAAGTCCAGTCTCGTCGATAGCCTGCAGAAACTGCAGGGACCTCACTCTGACCCTCCTTCCTCCCACCCTGCCCAATGTTATCAACCCAGTGTTCCCACCCATGCAAGAATCGCAGGAGCTATCTGAGGATTTTGTTTGTTCTGATGCCCAAACACTGGAGCAAGCTCCATCTCTAGCTGATGGTGGTGTGGAACGGGCACTAAAGTGTAAAATGATTAGGGACGATGATGAGACACAGTTGCCAGCAAGGGAGGCTGTTGGAGCAAAGTGAGGCAGTGTAAGAGGAGGTGGTTGAGTATGACGAAGTCAGTGACCCGACCTGGCCCAGTGTCATGTCTAGCAGGTAAAGCAGTGGGGATGTTGAGGGATGCGTAGGACCGCAAAAGGCAGGAAGAGGCCGTGGGCTGACCAGAGGCTCATGGAGAAGGCAGGCTAGAGCCCGCAGGGCCGCATCTCTTCCCTATAACAGGCCCCAACACAAAGCTCTCCCATCGAGGGCTCTTAGGTCCTTGTTGTGAAAATATTTTAATGAGTGCGCAAAGTTAGCTTGAGGTGAGCCCTCGAAAAAATTATATGGAGGCCCAAGAGGTGAGCCCTCGAAAAAATTAGTGGAGGCCAAAAGGGTGAGACTCTTTTGTATCATAAGCCAAAT
>ONZH01004310.1:0-31029 GCA_900303285.1 Rhinella marina
AAAGGTTTGCCGTCTGTGGATCTGAACCCATTGGCAACATAGAGAGGTAACATGGTCAATGTGTTTACCACATAAGCACTGTCACTGTGAATATTAATACTCTCCTCACGACACTCTTCCAAAATACAAGCCATCACCGCTAATTCTGCATACTGAGCTGAATGTACCTTACACGAGTGCATTACTGTCCGCTCAGGAAACACAGCTGCAAAACCAGTGTAAGCCTTACCTTGATCATGGTAAGAAGAACCATCACAATAAACATCTATACCTGGCACGGAGGTATCAGAGAGAGGGTTGGGAGGGAAAGAAAGGTTAGGCCCCTTTCACACGAGCGTGTCCGGATTTGGTCCGGATGCGTTCAGGAAAATCCGCACGCATCCGCACCAAATCCGCACGCAATTGCAGTCAGTTTTGACTGCGATTGCGTATGTTCTTTCAGTTTTTTCCACGCGGGTGCTGAACGTTTTGATGCGTTTATCACGCGCGTGCGAAAAAAATGAATGTTTACAAACAACATCTCTAAGCAACCATGCGTTAAAACCGCATTGCACCCGCACTTGTGTGCGGATGCAATGCGATTTTCACGCAGACCCATTCACTTCAATGGGGCCAGTTCTGCATGAAAAACGCAGAATATAGAACATGCTGCGTTTTTCACGCAACGCAGAAGTGATGCGTGAAAAACATCGCTCATGTACACAGACCCATTGAAATGAATGGGTCAGGATTCAGTGCGGGTGCAATGCGTTCGCATCACGCATTGCACCCGCGCGGAAACATCGCCCGTGTGAAAGGGGCCTTAGAGGGTAAAGGGCATTCATGTGGCTCTCCTTGGTACAGCAGGAATGCAGGTAGCAATGTCGTCTGTTTTGGGGTGATGTCCAAGTCTCTCTGTATCAACATCAAAGTCCATCGGGATAATCGGGCTGACGAGATCATAGTTTCTCCTGGTCTCAGCAACAAATTCAGGGGCATATGCGGACTGTGAAGGGTGACACCATGCAGACCTGTTATGTACATAAAATGCTGCAGTGCCCAAAAAGTCGCCAACAAATGTCTTTCACATGCGGTGTATTTTATCTCCACTGGGGAGAGAACGCGGGAACCATAGGCAATAGGCCGTAATCGTCCATATTTTTCTTGACACAACACAACAGATAAGGCTTGTTCAGTTGCAGCAACTTCTAAATGGAAAGTCTTTGACGGATCCGGGGTTATTAATGCTGTGGCCTCTATGACAGCTCTTTTCAGAGAATTAACAGCAGCAGTGTGAATCTTGGTCCATTCCTTCCTAATGTCATCCTCCTTTACCTCCTTCTTTAAAAGATCGTAAAGAGGTCTGGCAATGTCCGCAAAATGTGGAATGAAGTCTCTCTGGTATTGGACTAATCCCAGAAAAGACCTCAGCGCTGTCTTGGACACAGGAAGTTTCAGTCTTTGAATTATTTCAACTTTGTGCTGGTCAGGCATCTTCCCATCAGGTGTGATATTAACCCCCAGAAAAGTAAGAGAGGTTAGCATGAGTTGGCACTTCTTGGGATTTACTTTGAGTCCAGCTTTCCCCAGCAATTCCAATAGTTCCTTTAGCAACTTCAGGTGTTCTTCTTCGCTTTCAGTAGCAAGGAGGAGATCGTCCACATATTGCAATACAGCCTTGGGCTTGGAGAATTTCGTCAAGATGGCCACCATCCTCTTATGAAATATTGTAGGCGAATTATTTAAGCCTTGGGGCAATCTTGTCCATGTATATTGACAATCTTTCCAAATGAAGGCCAGCTTATATTGTGACTGTTCCGCCACAGGAATACTTCAGAACCCATTGCAAATGTCTAAGGTGCTGAAGACTTTGGCTTTGGGAGGAAGTTGGGAAAGAAGGGTAGGGGTCTCTCTGACAACTGGTGCACAAGCAGGTGTGACGGAATTCAATTTACGATAATCCAGGGATAACCGCCATGATCCATCTGGTTTCCTAATCGGATACAAAGGGGAACAGGTTACTGATTTACATTCTCTCAATATCCCTTGTTCTAGCAATGACTCAATCGTTTGCTGCATATAAGGCTCACTATCCTTTGGAAGAGGGTACTGCTTTTGGGGTGTATGGGTTCCCCCTGAAATAACCTCCTCACCTTCCATTTTACCACAATCGTGCTTATGTTTAGCAAACACATATTCATATTCCTGTATTATCTCTGACACTCTGACATCCTCATGTTTAGGAAGTGTGAAGACCTCCTGTTTCTTCACCGCATACACAGCAGGGGAGTCAGAGACAACACAATACTCTCCATTACCATGAAACCAGATCCGCTCATTTGCATAATCTACCACTGCTCCATGTTGTTTTAGGAAATCCGAACCTAAAATAGACACAGAATCAGGTAAATTCATCAAATATGCCTTTAAGTCAAAATCATTGTCATTTATTGTCAACACTGTATTTTTAGCTTCAATTGCCACAGCATGGGAACCCTGAAATGCCTGTAAATTAAGTCTCCGCCCAGTGGACAAAGGATGGGTTTGGGGTTGCGGTGTATGTATGATTGAAATAGAGGCTATAGTATCAATCAACATTTCCTGCTGTGGGCCTCTTTCCACAGCAGCAGATATTACAGGTCTATTGCATCCATCTCTCTTGAACTCCACAACAGGAGGAATGGAGGCAACGATTTCCTATGCCGAATTTGTTGGAGGAGCATTGCTAGTGAGACCTAGAGAGCAATTGGGTTTAACAATCTGTCCTGTAATTTGTATTGCTTTCAATTTCTCAATCTCTTTCAATGCATCAGCCAATTGGCGTTGTAATTCTTTAACTGGGTTATCAGCAGATGGTACAGGTGCTTTTGCTTGTCTGTAATTACAATTTCGTGAAATATGACCCACCTGACCACACACATAACATTTGAAGGCTTGTCTCTTCTCATAGGGTCCTTTAGAAGATTGTGAGGGCTTCCTAAAACTATTATTCCAAGTTGGCCCTTCAACAGCAGCCACTCTACCTCTATGATTTTTCTCTTGCTCCTTTAGAATTGCTTCAGCCCTCTTAAAGCAATTCATTATTTTTGTAAAGGAATTCTGTACAGCAACTGATAATCCAACTAGCCGGCGTATGTCCGGTGAGGTCCTACTGATTAATGCACGTTTATAGATGTCACCGTTCTGTGAGCCCTGGGTACCAGCTGGTAATGTAAACTTATACAATAAAAACAATCGGTCTGCAAAACCTTGTATAGACTCCCCCCTTCTCTGTGTACAATTCCCAAAATTACTGTGATGATCAGTTTCTTCAATGCCCAAGGCCTTCAAAATGTCATCAACCAAATTTTGTTTAATTCTGGGCTCTTTAAACACAGAAGGAAGTAAACTAACTTTTAAAGCATTATCCAGACTTGCAACAATGACATCAAAAACATCACTGTTCGGGCTCAAATTGCGTTGCACCTTTTCAAATTGATCAATACGCATCATTACTTCAACAGGATCATCACGCAGACTAATATGCCCCAACTCCTTACTCAAAGCTTGGACCTCAGTGCTAGACAAAGGTTTAGATACATGCGTTTCACAAATAGTATGACCCATTGTATCCACTTGCCGCTGAGTACTGATTGGGGCCATTTTAACATTATGCTCAACAAACTCATCAACATCATCTTCCTTGGCATTGTCCCAGTCACCCTGATCCTTACATGTCGGGACATTAAATGCAGCAACTACAGCACTCTGCCTACCCAACTGTTGCTTCAACTCTTCTATCTGATACAAACATTGAGTATGATCAGCCCCAGACTGATTACAAGAAGTGGCCAAAATTCTAATAGCAGCCTCTGCATCTCTCAATCTCTCTGTTAAACGCTCATTTTCCATACGCAACTCATTATTCTCCTCCACAGTTTTCTGGTGACCAATGCCCAACGCAGCAGCATTTTGGGCTGCTATATGTAACGTATCAATACGATTATTTAACTCCTTAACCTGATTCTCCAACTCATCTCTTTTCCCAAACACTGTCTTAGACTGCTCAGCAATCCAATATGCAGCAAACACAAGAGCAGATTTCCCTTTACTCTTAGACAACTTTTTATCACTCATCATCAGATTAACATACTCCTGTGCCTGAAACCAAGGATCATTAGACTCTTTCATAACTTTAATAATAGCATCAGTATTCTTAACTTTAGCCATTTTCTTTTTCAAACCTTCCATTACTGACAATCTCTTTTTATAATCAACATGGCAAAAACAATTACAATGGCTGCTCTAACAGAGCTCCACTACCACACAGAAATTGATTTAACACCACTCAATTTTTTTTCTCACACAGCACAGATGATACTACAAATAAAAATATGCACAGTTATTAATATACTCTCCAGCCACACCTTTTCCCCTCCTACCTGGCTCGCCAAATTATGTAAGAAATATGATTATTGACAATATTAATATTAAAGCATAATAATACTGAACAATAATAATATCCTCACGTAAATTCTAGGGGACGGTCGGCGAAGAAAGCACACAACAACAGTGCATAGAAACAAAAGAAATTATATTATTTATAGACACAAATGAACTGTGTGAAAATAGAAAAATATCAACCAACAATCAAACACTGGAAAATATAAAACCACATTGATACAAACAGACCTAGAATATTAGCCAGAAAAACACAACAATACAGACGGTTCCTCCAAAAATAACCCTACAGCACACTAATCAAACAATAATTCAACAATAAAGAATCACCATATAGTTACCCAAGGCTAAACTAAGTTCCGTCTGGCCTGGTCTGATCTCCAGAATCCTCCTGGGACCCAACCTGTATGATTTACAGGCTTCTTCCCCCTTGGATCCTCTCCTCCTAGGATCTCCTCCTCTAGGATCTCCCAAGTGACCATGGCCAAGGTTTTTTTATACTCAATTCTAGCATCCCCTCTGTGAGGTTCCCATGCCACTGGTGCCGACCAATCTCATTCAAGATCAAAATAATGTTTTGATCCTCCAGATTTCTCCACCCTCTATCTGCGCACGGGAATTAGGCCGATGTTCCCACATTAACATTACCTGTCTCTTCCTTGTTTTCACCCAAACGCAAAATACTCAAGTTGGAGACATGTAACCTGGCCTCACAATAGTGGCTATTTGCAATGGAATGGGAAAAACACCCAGGAGCCTTTGAAATGTAATTCACCAAAACATTTCTTCTGGCACCTTGATTACCAATGCAAAGAGGCTTCCTGATATTTCAATTAATCCTGACAAACTGGTTTGAAACCGTATTTAGCCCTTCATCTATAGAGTGATTCTCCATTGTTTTACAATTTAGTCTACACCCAAGATTTTATACACTAATAATACATATAGATAGACATTT
This sequence comes from Rhinella marina, assembly GCA_900303285.1. Classification (NCBI taxonomy): domain Eukaryota; kingdom Metazoa; phylum Chordata; class Amphibia; order Anura; family Bufonidae; genus Rhinella; species Rhinella marina. Next base: position 5,378 of record ONZH01004310.1, read on the forward strand.
ATAATACATATAGATAGATATACATTTTATTTTAACCCATATCTGTATATCTCTACAAGTGTACAATTGATGCAACAAGAAACGTCAGGATTTAATCATGTACATGAAAACCCCCTTGATAACCCTGATTTTCAGTATGTTGTAGATGGAAGCCGGTTCCACACTGGATATTCAGTGGTCACACAGCATGAGGTAGGGACAGCTGAACCACTTCCACCTCAGATGTCGGCACAAGAGGTGGAGCTGAAGGCACTCACTGAGGCGTGTAAAATGGCCAAGGGGAAGAAGGTGAACATCTACACAGACTCCAGGTATGCTTTTGGTATTGCACATGACTATGGACCCATATGGCGGGCTAGAGACTTTCTAACATCAGCAGGCCAGCCAATTAAAAATAAAGACTCTGTACTAGAACTTATGAACTCTCTGTTGTTACCAGAGGAGGTTGCTATTATTAAGGTAAAGGCTCATACAAGGTGTACCACGGTGGAAGCAAAAGGCAATGATCGAGCAGACAAGGTGGCCAAACAAGCTGCACTCCAGCCACTAAATGCTGACGCCACTCCGGTGAGAGCCTTGAGACCTGAGGACATTTCAGTAAGTACATTTCAGAGAATGCTTGAACAAGCCCCTCCTGAGGAAAAAGAACAAGGGGCCAAACATGGAATTTAGAGAAACAAGGACAAAATTTGTCTACCATGCCCTGTGTACCCAGCTATGGCTCAGGAGGCCCACGGGCCCACTCATTTATCAAAAGGTGCCATGGTAAATGTGGTTAATGCAGGGTGGATTGCTCCAGGATTTTCTACAGTAGCCGCTCGGTTTGTACAAGGATGTATGGTCTGTGCATTGAACAATCCCGGTCAAGTGGTGAAGACTCCAAGCAAGCACACCCCCAGGCCACTTTACCTGTTCCAGAGACTGCAGATAGACTATATACAACTGCCTAAGGTAGGAGTATATGAGCTTGTCCTTGTGTGTGTTGATCTCTTTTCAGGGTGACCGGAAGCCTTCCCCGTAACAAAGACAAATGCAAAGAACACAGCAGAGAAGCTGGTCAGTGAACTGGTGTGCAGGTATGGTGTCCCTGAAGTTATTGAATCAGACAGGGGTTCCCCAGATTAGGATTGTATTTTCCACAACTGGTTGTAAATGAACAATGATAGCCTAACAAGCTATGTGCGGCCCTCACAAAGAGGCTTGAAAACTCCCATAAACAAGTGTCTGCTTCCCTTCCAGATTCAGTAGAAGGAACACACAGTCTGCAACCAGGAGACTGGTGGTGATAAAAAGACATGTGAGGAAAGGCCTGGATCCCAGATTTGATGGTCCTTTCCAAGTCCTGTTGACTACTCATACAGCAGTAAAGGCTGAAGGCTGGATACACGCTTCTCACTGCAAGAAAGTTCCGATGCCCAAGGATGAGGCTCCTCCTGCTGATGGCCGCCCTAATCCTGGGAACAGCGGCCCTGTACCAACAACTGAAGGATGACTGGGACAATGCACTGACATCACCAGGTGCTGTTTAGAGGAGTCAATGACACTGAGAAAAATTTCAGGACTGTTGGAGCTATACTCACAGTCCTGTGGGTTCAAGAACTGTGCCTTATCTGGCAATCCCTCTGACTTTTAAAGAACTTATTCATGATGAGGAGACACTTTCTCATTTCTAAATCCCACTAACTGGTTCAAATCTGTCGGTCGGTGGTTGGTGGGAATTATACGAACAATACAAGTAGTGTTGATTATAATAGTAGTATATGTTGTGATTAACCCCTTCCCGACCAGCGCCGTACATGTACGGCGCTGCGGGAAGTGACTTCCCGACCAGCGACGTAGTGCTACGGCGCGCTGATCGGGCGGGTGCAGGAGCTGCGCCCGCCCGATTAGCGGCGGGGGTCCGGCTGTGCCCAGTAGCCGGACCCCTGATGTATGCACCAGCATCGGTGAAAACACCGATGCCGGTGCATTAACCCTTCATGTGCCGCGGTCAGCGCTGACCGCGGCACATGCGGTGGGAAGGGGTTGCCATCGGGTCCCCGCGCTGCTGTGACGGGGACCCGATGGCTGAGATAGCTGCTATCTACGGAAGCCTGTGAGATCCAGCCCCCTGGATCTCACAGGCAGTGTGCTGGAAGTGTATTACATTGAGTAATACACTTCCAGCCAATGCATTACAATACAGAAGTATTGTAATGCATTGTAAGGGGATCAGACCCCCAAAAGTGAAAAAAAAGTGTAAAATAAGAAAGTTAAAAAAGTGAAAAAAATAAAGTTTTACAAAAAAAAAAGTTTCAAGTTTCCCCCCCCCAAAAAAAACGTCATTTTTACAAAATAATATAAAAAAATTGTAAAAAATAGTGAAAAAAAAAAATAGACATATTAGGTATCGCCGCGTCCGTATCGACTGGCTCTATAAAATAGCACATGATCCACCCCGTCAGGTGCACGCAGTAAAAAAAAAAAAAAAAAACTGTGCCAAAACAGACATTTTTGGGTCACCTTGCCTTACAAAAAGTGTAATAGCAGGTGATCAAAAAAGCGTATGTCCCCCAAAATGGTACCAATCAAACCGTCATCTTGTCCCGCAAAAAATGAGACCCTACCTAAGACAATCGCCTGAAAAATAAAAAAAATATGGCTCTCAGAAAATGGCAACACAAAAAGTATTTTATTTTGTTAAAAAAATAAATCTAATGTGTAAAACTATCCAAAAATAAAAAAGTTAGACATATTGGGTATCGCCACGTCCGTAACAACCTGCTCTATAAAAATATTGCATGAGATGGCCCCCCAGGCGAATGCTGTAAAAAATTTTTTAAAAAAACTAAGCCAAAACAGACATTTTTTTCCTTTTTGTCTCACAAAAAGTGTAATAGCAGGCGATCAAAATGGCGTATTTACCCCAAAATGGTACCAATCAAACCGTCATCTTGTCCTGCAAAAACGATACCCTACCTGAGACAATCGCCTGAAAACTGAAAAAAATATGGCTCTTTGAAAAGGGCAACACAAAATAAAGATTTTATTCTGTTCAAAAAATAAATCTAATATGTAAAACTATCCAAAAATAAAAAAGTTAGACATATTGGGTATTGCCGCGTCCGTAACAACCTGCTCTATAAAAATATTGCATGAGATGGCCCTCCAGGCGAATGCTGTAAAAATTTTTTTAAAAAAACTAAGCCAAAACAGGCCTTTTTTTTCCTTTTTGTCTCACAAAAAGTATAATAGCAGGCGATCAAAAAGGCGTATTTACCCCAAAATGGTACCAATCAAACCGTTATCTTGTCCTGCAAAAACGATACCCTACCTGAGACAATCGCCTGAAAACTGAAAAAAATATGGCTCTTTGAAAAGGGCAACACAAAATAAAGATTTTATTCTGTTCAAAAAATAAATCTAATGTGTAAAACTATCCAAAAATAAAAAAGTTAGACATATTGGGTATTGCCGCGTCCGTAACAACCTGCTCTATAAAAATATTTCATGAGATAGCCCCCCAGGTGAATGTTGTAAAAAATTTTTTAAAAAAAACCATGCCAAAACTGCTATTTTTTTCACCTTGACTCACAAAAACTGTAATACAAAGCGATCCAAAAGTCTTATGTACCCCAAAATGGTACCAATCAAACCGTCATCTCGTCCCGCAAAAAATGAGCCCCCACATAAGACAATAACTCAAAAAGTTAAAAATCAACGGCACCCGCAAACCAATCCATCAAAATCTGTTCTGCAAAATCCATATGGCGCTCCTTCTGTTTTGAGTCCTGCCATGTGCCCCCACAGCAGTTTACCACCACATATGGGGTGTTGCCGTATTCAGGAGAAAATGGGTAACAAATTATGGGGTGCTTTTCTCCTGTTACCCCATGTGAAAATGAAAAATTTGGGGCTAAAGCAACATTTTATTGGAAGAAATGAAACTTTTCATTTTCACAGCCTGGTGTTTCCAAATTCCGTAAAACGCTTAGGGGGTCAAAGTGGCCAGAACCCCCCTTAATATATTCTTTGAAGGGTGTAGTTTCCAAAATGGGGTCACTTTTTCAGGGTTTCCACTGAAGGGGTACGTCAGGGTCTCTCAATTACAAAATGGTGCCTAAAAACTATTCTAGCAAAATCTGCCTCCAAAATCCGTATGGCGCTGCTTTCCTTCTGACCACTGCCACAAACCCATAGAGACGTTTACCACTACATATGGGGTATTTCTGTAAACTGCAGAATCAGAGTAATGAGTATTGAGGTTTAGTTTGCTGTTAACCCTTGCTGTATTGCAAGAAAAAAATATTAACATGAATAATCTACCAAAAAAGTGAAATTTTGAAATTTCACCTCCATTTTCCTTTAATTCTTGTGGAACACCTGAAGGGTTAACAAAGTTTGTAACAGCAGTTTTTTATAACTTGAGGGGTGTAGTTTCTAAAATGGGGTCATTTATGGGGGGTTTCATTATGTAAGCCCCTCAAAATCACTTTATATCTGAATTGGTGTTTAAAAAAATGGTTTTGGAAAATTTGGTGAAAATTTGAAAAATGGCTTCTAAACTTCTAAGCCCTCTAACGTCCTAAAAAAGTAAAATTACATTTACAAAATGATGCCAACATAAAGTAGACATAAGGGGAATGTAAAATAATAACTATTTTTGGAGGTATTACTGTGTATTTTGAAAGTAGAGAAATTGAAATTTGGAAATTTGGAAATTTTTCCAAATTTTTGGTAAATTTGGGATTTTTTCATAAATAAGGGTGAAATATATTGACTCAAATTTATGACTGTCATGAAGTACGATGTGTCACAAGAAAACAATCTCAGAATGGCCTAGATAAGTAAAAGCGTTCCAAAGTTATTACCACATAAAGTGACACATGTCAGATTTGCAAAAAATGGCCCGGTCAGGAAGGTGAAAACAGGCCCGGGGGTTGAAGGGGTTAAGCTTATGTTTATGCTTGCCAACAGGTTCTGTACCAAAAGGAGAAACTACCAGGATTATTGAGAAGTCTTGGGAACTGCATTGATACCTGGGAGGGAATCTGGCCTCTGGCTGGCGGTTGGGCCTATCCCAACTGAAGTACCTCTGGGTTAGGATGTCAGTTCCAAGATATCTCAAAATGGGGGAATTGTGAGGGATAAGAATCCATTTTGTAAAACTATTTCCTCCATCTTGTGCATATGTGGAAAATTACTGAGCAGCTGTGAGAATGTGGGGAGTTTTCTGTGTATAAGATAGTTACAAGGCCGAAGTAAGCAGCTCGCTCGCTGTCTCGCTCCCCCTCATTTTCTCATCCTTCTTATCAGAGTTTGATGTCCAGGAGAGTTATGTTTTGGTTTCTTAGTTTCAGGATTTACAGCTGAAGAATGTCAGCTCTGAGATAAGAAACTTTCTAATTAGTAGAACCTTGTTAGTATAGAGCGGAAATATTACCTTTTATGAATAACCAATCAAATCACTAGTTTTGATTTCCACCCCCTTGGTGGTGGGCCAGATTTGTCTATGATTATCTGTAGTGTTATAAGATGTATACGTATGTAAAATAAACCAGAATGAAGGAGAGAATCTGATTCATCCAAGGTGCATGTGTCAATTCTCTGAGCGCTCATCTTCATTGAATTAGGACCTCGGCAATCATAGAGAAGGGGGTTTGCCCCAACACTAATCATATGCTAAATAGTTGAAAGTCCAATTTATGTATGAGATAGCCAAGATGATTGTCTATAAAATTATGGTAGTCTCACGTTCGAAGCTGTAGTGGATGGTGAGATATGGAGCCTGAAAGTCAGAAGTTCAAAACATTGTTACCCTTTTAAGCCTCATTCACAAGTCCGTGTTCAATTCCGTGAGCAGGTGGTCAGTGATGCATCCATGAAGCTGTCCGTGTTGGGTCCGTGTGTCTGTTTTTTGCTGTCCGTGTTGCATCCATGTTTCACTGACACTGAACGGCTGAAAAATAATTTTCAAAGCATCTCTTCTTAATGATCCGTGAAACACGGATTGCATCCGTGGTGCGTGCGTGGTTTTCACGGACCCATAGACTATAATGTGCTTGATGGATCAGTGAACACAGACAAAATAGAGCATGCATCCGTGCTAAAAACACTGACCCATGCCTGCCAGTGTCTCTCTGCTTCTGGCAGACACAGGCATTGGGATACTCACTTGTCCTGCAGCCCTCCTGTTCCTTGGATCTGTGCACGCTGACAAGTCCTGCATGGCCGCTGGAGGGCTGCTGAAGAGGTCACCATCCTCTGCACCTGCCGTAGTTCAGCTGTGTCCTTATTATACACAGGTGGCCAAACTTGTACACAACACTCCATATGTATTCTAGCTATGTTCATGAGCATGTACGCCTCGCTTGATTAATCTCACTATTTTATTTTATTATATTATCAGTGTCGGACTAGGGTGCCTAGGGCCCTCCAGTAAAATTTATTTGGGGGGCCCACCGTATCTATACATTCAAATATTACCTGCTCACACAGCAGCAAGATGCTACCAGATGACTGAATATGGGGGCTCCTGCCGCAACTTTGAGAAAGTAGGTCCTGGGGAAAAGAGGGCACTGGCAGCTTTTCTCTATACCTAGAAGTCACCTCAGTAGTATATGAACACAGGCAGTGTACAGCACCTCAACCAGCCTATCTATATGTAGTGCAGTAAGTCTACTGTGTTATGCACCACTTGTGCAGGGGGTGGCAGACTAGGGGCCCTCTGGGGAATTCACCTGTACCCCTGTATGCCAGTCCAAGCCAGATTATTATTATAAATGTTAACAGATGCTGCATACAACGGTATTTAAATCTAGCCTGCACTCACGCCAGATCCAGATGGACTCTGTTAGTCTGGTTATCTACTCCTATGTGGGAAAAGTATGCACCTAACCTTACCAGATCAACTGTGCGCTGCTTCTGCCTTTTATACAGTGTCAGATCCTTTGCCCATAGACTATACCTGCTTTTGTTTAACCCCCACTCAGTGCTGACTAGCATGTCCAGTGCTGACTAGCATGACCAGACTGTTATGGAGCACCCATAGATAATATCTTAAGGAGAGGGATATAAAAGGAGAAAACTACAACTCCCAACATGTACAGATTATTATTATGGGGTATCAGTAGACATTTAAGGAAGAGTGGTATAAAAGGAGAGAACTATAACTTCCAGCATGTCTAGGCTGTTATTATAGGACATCAGTGGAAATTACATAGAGAGGGATATAATAGGACAGAACTACAACTCACAACATTTCTAGGATGTTATTCTGAACTATCCCACATTACAACTTGCAGAGAAAGAGAAACCACTAACTTCTCCTTCACATATGGAAGAGGAGCTCTGCCCCTCACATAGTGACATCAAACAGGTCCTTAACCACTTCTGCTCTGAACTGCTGATCTCTGTCTCTTCCTGCCCTGGTCACATGATATTGACATCATCACAGGTCCTTCCCCATCGGGTATCTTCTCCTCTGTACAGCTAGCTTTCCAAGTTTAAATAGTGTGCAAACTTTTCATCCATCGCCAGGCCCCCTTTCCTCATGGGCCCCCTAGCAGCTGTGTCGTCTTCGTCTATTGGAGATATGCCACTGCCTGCAGCAGTATCCAGATCCCTGTACTGGGGGTTAAAGGGCGAAGACCAGATGGGGCACTTAGATAACACCTTTAGATGTAGCTAAAAGCCAAATCTGTTCAGTTACAAAGTGGTTCAACATCCTCTTAATGACAATTAGCCAATATTCACACAACAGTGATTTAAAAACAGCAGTTAAAAATGGCAAAATGGTCCATTTCACTGCTGTTTTTTGACAGATGCATTTCTGAAAGCAGTAATTAAAAATGGCCCCCTTGAATTGTTTGGGGGCTGTTGGGCCGTGAAAATTGACAAAATAGGACATGCCCTATTTTTGATGGCCGATATTCACGGTCCATTAAAAAAACGGTGTTAAGTCAGAGGCCCATGCCCTCTGCCCTGCTGCTTCAGGAAGGCATGAGCACCGCTCCACTCACCCTGTTTCTGTCGCAGTTCTAGCACTCTGGCAGTGGGTCCAGGCACTTGCATCCTGTGTGTCTATTGGAAATATTCTTCATTGAACCTCACCTGATTCTGAAGTATTGCAATTGTTTGGGGACTGTTGGGCCATGAAAACTGACAAAATAGGACCTGCCCTATTTTTGATGCTGATATTCATGGTTCATTAAAAAAAACAGTGTTAATTTAGAGGCCCATGCCTGTTGCTTGCTACTTCAGGCAGGCATGGACACCGCTCAACTCCCCCTGTGTCTCTCACAGTTCCAACACTTTGGCAGTGGGTACGGGCACTTGTGTCATGTGTGTCTATTGGAGATATAGTTCATTAAACCTTGTCTCATTCTGCAGTATTGCAATTGTTAATCCTCCTTTGGTTCTGTGTGCAGCTGCTTCTGATCTATTCATCAGCTCTGCCTTATATGCTGTGCTGTTCGCTTCATACTCTCGAGCAATAAATTTACTAACTTGCTAGATCCTGCAAAGTTACTATAATCTGCATATCTTCCCATGTACCGACTTCTGCTTGATTCCTGTAACAGTGGCTGCTGTGCGCCGCTGTTCCCTTGTTTAACGCCGCGGCCCTGGGCGCCATGTTCAGTGGTGATCTTCTGGCTGTGCTTCCCATTCATTGCTGCAGTCTTGGGCTGTGTAGTACTGTTGTTCTGGGATCCGCTCCACAGTTTCCTTTCAGCCCTGGCTACAAAATGCTTGCTGCTTGTTTCCTGCATCACTCCCTTAGGGCTGGTACACGTCACTTCCTGTGCTTTATGGGTTGGATCATGTGACCTCGTTGACCAATCCTAGCCCTCCTGCACATATATAAGTGGCTCAGCCCCTTCCCAGATGCCTCTGTGTCAAGGTCCTTGTGTCCTGCTTAGGTTGCTATTATCCCTGCTTGTGTTCCCAGATTCTGCTACCTGCTTTATCTCTGCCTGCTTGCATAGACCCTCCTGTTGCTGACCCAGATTGCCTGACCTATACCTGTGCTACCTGTTCTGAACCATTGCCTGACTGACTTCGCCTCTGCCTCACCCTTCGGGCCTTCTGACTACCTCTGATACCCTGCTCAGGTACCTCCTGGTCCACCTGGACCAGCTGCCTTGTGTGCCTATAGGTAGCGACCTGGTGTTCCCCTCGACAAAGTCTATCCCCACCATCTAGGTTATTGTGAAGAATGAGTGGTTCACTTAGACAACGCCCTTAGAGGAGGTAGGACACAAGGCACAGTGGGTTCACACCCGCTGATTCGTGACAATTCCTGGATTCTGACAATCTGCCGTCTGAACTGACCCATGCCTGATGACCATACTGACTGGCCACTGCCTGACCTGACCTGTATCTGATTACTATATTGACCCTTTCCTGCCTGCATGACTTTTGGACTTGATCCACTTATTTGCACAAACTCTGCCTTCCTGACCTCGACCTGTTGGGGGAATCTTGTTGGAAAGGATTCAGTAAAACTTTTAACAAAAGCCTTGTGCTGAAACTAAAAATGCAGGGACATGGAGACAATTTATGCATATGGGTAAAGAATGTGTTGTAGAACAGAGAACAAAAAGTCATTGTAAAGAGTATATACTCAAATTGGGCTAAATTCAGCAGTGGGGTACCACAATGATCTATGTTAGGCCCAATTCTCTTTAAAATGAATCTTTACTCCTAAAACTGTCCACAGATCATTGATAAAGTGTCAGTGTATGCATCTATTTTAAAGGGGTTTTCTGAGAGTTTTCTTTTTTTTTTTTACTGATGATCTATCCTGTCCAACACGTCTGTTTCAGAACTCAATTGTCGCCATAGAACACTGGGTGCTTGCTGTGAAGTCAATTGTGACCACTGCGTGAGAGGCTTTTTCCCTACAGACAGAAATCTAGGGAGCAGTGGCGTAACGTCAATGTAGGCAGACCACGCACTGGCTATGGGGCCTGTGAGGTTTGGGGGCCCAGCTAGGCTGCATAGCTCTGCCCCCTTTCCGACCTGAATAACACCAGTAACAGTAGACAGATAGATACCGGGCCCAAGCCCTCCTCCTGATTCCTCCCTTCCTCCTTGCCTCTGCTGCCTGCGCTGCTTTTTGGCGGCTGACACATGACCTCTGCTCTCTGCTCTGCCGGCATAAACTGTTCCAATCCAGCGCCTTTGTAATGAGAGCAGCCCATCCATCTTCCGTGCAGCCTATTGCTGAGGTCCTATATCCCGGTGACCTGCAGGAGAGCTTGAAGACTGGAAAGCATGGACAGGTATAGTTAAAAGGGAGAAAATCGTTGTAAAGTATGGCAGTATTGTGTGGCCACTCCTAGTGCCCAGTAGGGATATGGCTACAGTGTCTGGCTAATCCTGCAGTCGCTGTGAAAAAGTCAAAACAGTGACTGTGAATCAGGGTATAAATACATACAGAGATGCTCACTAATCCTGCGCCTATATTACTGAGTTTTTTTAACCAAAAGTGTCTGTTTAGTGAGTTTTCATCTTTTAATATATACAGTGAATAAAAGCTAAGTTTTACATAAACAGTGCATAAAAAGGACAATTTTGGTCTTAAAGACCTTCGGACTCATAATACTAAGAAAGAAATGTCCAATATGCACTGAGGTATTGCAGTATATTCTGGACAGGTATAGAGACACTTACACACTGTCCTGCAATGTGGAGGGAGGCATATGGGGAGGGTCTGTGTGGCTTGCACTAGTAGTAATAGCATACTCTAAGTGCAAGACACACAGCATCTCTGTCATAGACATACAACCTCCCTCATAGACCCAGCACCCCCATAGAAATACAACCCACCCCCACCCCACTCATGTATGCTTCAAATTCTGAGGGACAATCCATTCCCTGACTCTCATTGCCCTATTAGAAATATCCTATTTTAAAAATAGGCTGGATCCCCCTCAGAACTTGAAGCATACTGCATCTCTATGTGTGTGTGTGTGTGTGTGTGTGTGTATATATACACAGTACAGACCAAAAGTTTGGACACACCTTCTCATTCAGAGTTTTCTGTATTTTCATGACTATGAAAATTGTAGATTCACACTGAAGGCATCAAAACTATGAATTAACACATGTGGAATTATATACTTAACAAAAAAGTGTGAAACAACTGAAAATATGTCTTATATTCTAGGTTCTTCAAAGTAGCCACCTTTTGCTTTGATTACTGCTTTGCACACTCTTGGCATTCTCCTGATCAGCTTCAAGATGTAGTCACCTGAAATGGTATTCCAACAGTCTTGAAGGAGTTCCCAGAGATGCTTGTTGGCCCTTTTGCCTTCACTCTGCGGTCCAGCTCACCCCAAACCATCTTGATTGGGTTCAGATCTGGTGACTGTGGAGGCCAGGTCATCTGGCGTAGCACCCCATCACTCTCCTTCTTGGTCAAATAGCCCTTACACAGCCTGGAGGTGTGTTTGGGGTCATTGTCCTGTTGATAAATAAATGATGGTCCAACTAAACGCAAACCGGATGGAATAGCATGCCGCTGCAAGATGCTGTGGTAGCCATGCTGCTTTAGTATGCCTTCAATTTTGAATAAATCCCCAACAGTGTCACACCTCCTCCTCCATGCTTCACGGTCGGAACCAGGCATGCAGAGTCCATCCGTTCACCTTTTCTGTGTTGCACAAAGACACGGTGGTTGGAACCAAAGATCTCAAATTTGGACTCATCAGACCAAAGCACAGATTTCCACTGGTCTAATGTCCATTCCTTGTGTTCTTTAGCCCAAACAAGTCTCTTCTGCTTGTTGCCTGTCCTTAGCAGTGGTTTCCTAGCAGCTATTTTACCATGAAGGCCTGCTGCACACAGTCTCCTCTTAACAGTTGTTGTAGAGATGTGTCTGCTGCTAGAACTCTGTGTGGCATTGACCTGGTCTCTAATCTGAGCTGCTGTTAACCTGCGATTTCTAAGGCTGGTGACTCGGATGAACTTATCCTCCGCAGCAGAGGTGACTCTTGGTCTTCCTTTCCTGGGGCAGTCCTCATGTGAGCCAGTTTCTTTGTAGCGCTTCATGGTTTTTGCGACTGCACTTGGGGACACTTTCAAAGTTTTCCCAATTTTCTTCGGACTGACTGACCTTCATTTCTTAAAGTAATGATGGCCACTCGTTTTTCTTTACTTAGCTGCTTTTTTCTTGCCATAATACAAATTCGAACAGTTTATTCAGTATGACTATCAGCTGTGTATCCACCTGACTTCTGCCCAACACAACTCATGGTCCCAACCCCATTTATAAGGCAAGAAATCCCACTTATTAAACCTGACAGGGCACACCTGTGAAGTGAAAACCATTTCAGGTGACTACCTCTTGAAGCTCATCAAGAGAATGCCAAGAGTGTGCAAAGCAGTAATCAAAGCAAAACGTGGCTACTTTGAAGAACCTAGAATATAAGACATATTTTCAGTTGTTTCACACTTTTTTTGTTGAGTATATAATTCCACATGTGTTAATTCATAGTTTTGATGCTTTCAGTGTGAATCTACAATTTTCATAGTCATGAAAATACAGAAAACTCTTTGAATGAGAAGGTGTGTCCAAACTTTTGGTCTGTACTGTATATATATATATATATATATATATATATATATATTTATTTTATTTTTTTTTTCCCCTCACCCATGACGGCACCCTTGCGACATAGGACCTCCCATCCAGGACAGGAAACCTGCTAAGATATAAAAGGTTCACACCCCCACCACCCCTCAGTTAGGTTTCCTGTCCTCCAGATAAGAGGTTCCTAGAGGTGAGCTCTCTTGCCCCTAGCCTACTTCTTTAAGTTTCACATAGAGCTGTGGGAATGCCTGGGTCTACTCACCTTAACGAGGCATGTCCCAGGCGGCGTAAGTCTTCAGAGGGAGCAGTTGCCAAGTCTGCCTTGCCTCCTGTCTCCTCCCTCCTCTAGGGGTGCCGCTGTGGCCGTGTCCAGGCGGCTCCCGGTCCGGATGCGCGGGGGACCGACTTCCTCCCATTTCTAAGATGGCGAAGGAGGCCTTGAGTGCCTCTGAGTATGCGAGCATTGGTACGCGCATGTGACCGGAACTGGCCTCGGCGTTCTAGGTCACGTCCGGTCACGTGGGGCAGAAGTTCGGGCTCTGGAGTCCGGATTAGGAAAAGGGGCCTGTGAGTTAAAAGGAGGCCAGGGCGTGTTACAAATCGGCACAGGAGGGAGCAGCCAGCTTGCAGCAGTGCACACAGTGCTGTGTGGGCCGATTCCTGGGTGAAATATGTCGGAGCCTGGAGACGGTGGACACGCCGACCCTTTGGAATCCTCGAGACCCCCAAGTCCGGTATTGTGGCGAGGATTTGGGTAACTCATCTGTCTTGTCAGGGTAAGATCTATTCTAATTTCTTGTTGGGGTTGTTTCTGTTTATATGTCATTGGTAGCTAAGACCCCTAAGAAGGTGACAAGCAAGTCGAAACATAAGGAGTGCAGTGGTGTAGAATTCCTTTACCATCTGCATATTCAAGACCTTTATGCAAAGGATGTGTTGAGAAGCTTTTAATTGAAGAGTCTCAGTCTCTATCTAGAAGCATTAAAGCCTTAGTCAAATCCGAGGTCAGATCTTCTTTTAAAGCTTTGAAAAGATCAAGACACAGTTCTCCAGAAAAGCTTTTGGTAGCGGAGGACTCGGACTCTGACATCTCTGAGGGTGAAATTTTTTCTGCTAATAATGACTCAGAGGGAGACTCTTCCTCTGGAGAGGAGGCGGCTGGAAGACCCCTCTTTCCAGTAGAAGACACTGAGCTTCCTTTAAAAGCTGTTTAGGCCACTATGCAACTGGAGGATTTTACTAAACCTAAATCCGTGGCCAACCAAGTTTTTGAGGGGTTAGCTTCTAAGCTTCGCAAAGTTTTTCCTGTACATAAGAATATGGATTCCCTAATTAAAAAGGAATGGAGAAATCCTGACAGAAAATTTTTTATCCCCTCTTCAATTAAGAGAAAATATCCCTTTGAAGATGCGGTCATGGAGGTTTGGGACAAAGCCCCTACTGTTGATGCCCCGGTGGCAAAGATTGCTAAAAAGTCTGCCCTTCCGTTCGAGGACTTGGGTAGTCTGGGAGATTCTTTAGATAAGAGGGCAGATACATACTTAAAGAGAACCTGGGAATCTGCCTCTATCAGCCTTAGGCCGGCCATTGCGGCCTCTTGGGTATCTAGGTCCCTTAAAATTTGGTTAAATCAATTAGAAGCCCACATTAAAGATAAAACCCCTCGGGAAGAGCTTCTCTCATCACTTCCGACCTTCATTAAAGCGGCAGATTTTTTGGCTGATGCCTCAACTGATTCTGTCAGATTTTGTGCTAGAGCGGCGGCGATGTCCAATGCTGCAAGAAGGGCTATCTGGCTAAGGTCCTGTAAGGGTGATCAGGGCTCGAAAGCTAGGCTGTGTGCAATTCCCTGTGTAGGGTCTAGACTCTTTGGTCCTTCCTTAGATGAGGTTCTGGAGAGAGTCTCGGACAGGAAGAACGGGTTTCCCCTACCGCACAAAAAAAACCTTTTTTCGTAGGCCCTCTAGAAATTTAAGGAGACAAAAACAATCTGACAGAAGGAATGACAGATTTTCTAGGAAGTCTGCCAATTTTCTTTTCAAATCCCAAGATAATAAGCCAAAAGACAAACAGCAATGACGCCAGGGCTCAGGTAGGAGGGAGATTAAAATCTTTCCTTACGGCCTGGAACCAGGTTACTCAGAACAAGTGGGTCCTGAATGTGATAAAACACGGATTTCAAATAGAATTTGTGTCCCATCCTCCAGATCGTTTTGTTTGTACCAAACCTCCGTCAGATCCTTTGAAAAAAGATGCTTTAGAGGCGGAGATGTTATCTCTTTTAGACAAAAAAGTAGTTTGTGCTGTTCCAACAGAAGAGATAGGAGAGGGGTTTTACTCTCCACTTTTTATGGTAAAAAAACCAAATGGTACCTACCGAATGATTTTAAACCTAAAAAGTACAAAAAATTCTGTATGGAAACCCTAAGATTGACAATAAATCTCATTTTCAAGGATTGTTGGATGGCAAATATAGATCTGGAGGACGCATATTATCATATTCCAATTTATCAGTCGTCCCAGAAATTTCTGAGAACTGCAGTTTGGATAAAAGGTTGATGCAGACATCTTCAATTTGTAGCACTCCCATTTGGAATCTCTCAAGCTCTGAGATTGTTCACCAAAGTTATGGCGGAAGTGGCAGCTTACCTAAGGTTAAAGGGGATAGCGTTGGTGCCATATCTGGACGACTTCCTTGTTTTTTCTCGATCAAGGGAGGATCTGCTGAAGGATGTAGATTTCACATGCTCTACTCTAATGAAGCTAGGTTGGAAGATAAACTTCAGCAAGTGAAGTTTGATTCCAGCACAGACATGTATTTTTCCAGGGTTCCTGTTGGACTCAAATCAAGAAAGAAGTTTTTTAACACCGAGGAAGAGGGAACAGATTATTCAGCAAGTCAGGAGGCTGTTCCATTCTTACCTATGTACCATCAGGCTAGCAATGTCTGTGTTGGGCCTCTTAACCTCAACAAGCCTGGCAGTAGCCTACGCACAGATCTATTCGAGAGCTCTTCAGGCGGACATTTTGAGAGCCTAGGATGGCTTCCCCAGTACTTTAGACAAGAAAATTCATCTAACATCAAAGGCCCGTATTTCTCTTCTATGGTGGATGGAACCACAGAATTTAGTCACAGGAGTACAGTGGAGTGTCCAGAATCCAATCATTCTGACTACGGACGCCAGCTCCTGGGGTTGGGGGGCCCACTGTCAGGGAAAGGCCTGGCAGGGGAGATAGGATCTTCAGTCAAGATCCAGTTCCTCAAATTTCAGGAAATTGAAGGCTTTTCTAATGGCACTTCAGATAGCTATTCCACGGGTGGTAGACAGATGCATTTCCCTTTATTCGGACAACTCCACAAGTGTGGCATACATAAATCATCAGGGGGGTACAAGAAGTCCTTCACTGAAGTTGTTAAAGACAATTTTTTCTATTGCAGAGCAGAGGAATCTTTGTCTGTCCACATAAAGGGGAAGAAGAATTCGGTGGCGGATTTTTTAAGTCGTACCTCTCTCAGACAGGGGGAGTGGTGCTTGAACGAAGAGGTGTTCCAGCAGATAGTGAAGAAGTTTGGTCTCCCTTCTATAGACCTCTTCGCCTCCAGAAAGAACAGGAAGGTAGAGAGGTTTTTCCCTCAGTATCTGGGATGGTCCTCTGGGTCTAGATGCTCTGGCACAGGATTGGAGCAGAGTAAGGAGGTATGCATTTCTTCCATTCTGCCTTCTGCCAAGGGTTTTGCGGAAAATAGAGAAGGAGGCAGTATCAATAATCCTGATTGCTCCTTATTGGCCCAAGAAAGCCTGGTTCTTGTCCCTTCTGAGGCTTGCAGTCCTTCCTCCTTGGCGCCTTCCGCTCAGGGAGGATCTTTTGATACAAGGTCCCTTTTTTCATCCCAATCCAGAGATCCTTCAATTGTCAGCATGGATGTTGATAGGCAAATCTGGTACAGAAGAGGTCTATCTGCAGCGGTAGTGTCTACCCTTTTGAAAAGTAAAAAGTCTGTAACTGCCATTAAATATCTTAAAGTTTGGAACACCTTTTCGGTTTTCATGGGTTCAGAGCCTGAGCCTTTGAAATTCCCTGATATCCCTAAGATTCTTGAATTTCTACAAGCAGGGTTAGAGAAAAATCTTAAAGTTTCTATTATTCCCATCTTCATCATCATATTTTATAATTCTTTTTGTAAATATATGTAATTAGCCATAATCCCCTCCTTTATAGATAATCATATTTTCCTACCCCAGTGTACTCCATAGGTTACGGCCCGCTTGCCACAGAGTCCCAGCGGGCCGCGCTTGCGCAGACCACAGTCACTATTCACCCAGGCAGCCGCTGCTTTCTGCTAGAGCGCACACGTAGCCGCGCATGCGCGGTAGCTTCATCCTTCCCTCCGATGTCTGATACAGAGCCGCGCTTACTCTGTATCAGATGCGGGCAGCCGCGCATGCGCGGTAGCTCTTTTGTCTCTGCTCGCATATAGAGCCGCGCATGCTCTGTATGCGATCACAGACATCGCTGAAGAGAGAGAAGACAGGATCACGAGGAAGGGACACGTACCTGCATCTACAGAGGTAAGTATTCAAAAAAAATAAAAAATCCACTATATTCACCAACGAGTTTTGCCCTAAACAATTATTTATTTTATGAAAGCTAATTGAAAATTATCAAAAAGATTGGCTGACTGTAGTTATTACTTTTTTCATTACTATTTTTGAGGAGGATTGTGGACTCTGGATAGAGATGTATTCCAAATGGGAAGTGCATTTTATATTTTTGGACACTGATTTTTTTTTTATATTAGGGACACTGGGGGTGGTAGGGGCCATTATACTGTGGAGGGAGGGTGAGGGAGGACATCAATGTATTGACTGAGGGGGGGGAATAGACAACGGAAAGACACTGGGGAGAGCATTTTTTATTGTGAAAGGCACATTTATTTATTTTTTTTATATTGCTATTAAAGACACTGGGGGTGAAATATAAGTGGTGTAAAGGGACACTGGGTGTGGTGGCCATTATACTGTGGAGGGAGGGTGAGGGAGGACATCAATGTATTGACTCTGGGGGGGAAAAATAGACAACGGAAAGACACTGGGGAGGGCATTTTTTATTTTGAGGGGCAATTTATTTATTTTTTTATATTGATATTAGGGACACTGGGGGTGAAATATAAGTGGTGTAAAGGGACACTGGGTGTGGTGGCCATTGTACTGTAGAGGGAGGGTGATGGAGGACATCAATGAAATGGAGAAACACTGTTGGTAAAAAGAGATATATGTAGATATACTTTGTAGTCCTTTTTTTTATATTGAGAGGATCTTATTTTTTTGTTAGGCCCCTTTCACACGGGCGATGCGTGATGCGAACGCATTACACCCGCACTGAATCCTGACCCATTCATTTCAATGGGGCTTTTCACATGAGCGATGTTTTTCACGCATCAGTTCGCTGTTGCGTGAAAATCGCAGCATGTTCTATATTCTGCGTTTTTCACGCAGCCCTGGCCCCATTGAAGTGAATAGGGCTGTGTGAATAACGCATTGCATCCGCACGCAAGTGCGGATGCAATGCATGATTCACTGATGGTTGCTAAGAAATGTTGTTTGTAAACCTTCAGTTTTTTATCAAGCGCGTGAAAAACGCATCGCATCCGCGTGGAAAAAACTGAACAACTGAACGCAATTGCAGACAAAACTGACTGAACTTGCTTGCAAAATGGTGCGAGTTTTCCTGAACGCACCCTGAACGCATCCGGACCTAATCCGTGACGCTCGTGTGAAAGAGGCCTTATATATTGATATTAGGTACACTGGGGGGGGAAGGGAACATAAATGTGGTGTAAAGGGACACTGGGTGTGGTGTTGGCCATTATACTGTGGAAATAGGGTGAATGGAGCAGACAATGAAATGGAGGGACTCTTTGGGGGTTGGGGGGCAATATACACTGGAGAGACACTGTGTAGCTCATTTTGTGTTTGGAGGGGCACTGATTTATTGAATAATTTATTTTTATAAGGGATAATGGAAGCAAACAATTGTGTTGTGAATGGACACTGGGTGTGGTGGTGGACATTTTGCTGTGAAAGGAAGGTGAACTGAGCAGACAATGAAATGGAGGGACTCTTTGGGGGTTGGGGGGCAATATACATTGGAGATATCTTAGGTGGTCTCTACATGGGTCATAAACTGTGTCAACAGACTAAGGCCTCTTTCACACTAGCGGCAGTCTGGATCCGGCAGGTGAAGGGTGCCGTCGGATCCAGACTGCCGCAGGGACATGTGTGGGGCCGGAACCGCGTTCCGGCCCCACACGTGTCACACAGTACCATATACAGACATACACACACATACATACTTACATACTCCAGGCAGGCAGGCCGCACGTCTTCACGCCCAGGAGGCGCGCAGCTATGACGATTCCCCACAGAGCCCTCTGCTGGGAGCTGTAGGGAATCGTCATAGCGGCGCGCCTCCTGGGCATGAAGACGTGCGGCCTGCTTGCCTGGAGTATGTAAGTATGTATGTGTTTGTGTATGTATGTCTGTCTGTCTGTATGTATGTATGTATGTATGTATGTGGTGACGGATCCGTCCTGAACTCCATTGAAAGTCAATGGAGGGCGGATCCGTTTACCATGTTGGTCACACCAAACGGATCCGTCGCCATTGACTTGCATTGGGGGTCATTCCGGATCCGTCTTGGTGCGGATACCTGGACCGGAGAGAAAACCGCAGCATGTGGCGGTTTGCTCTCTGGTCTGTAGACTGAAGAGAACTGAGCGGAATGCTTTCAGGAGCATTCCGTTGTGTTCAGTTCAGTTTTGTCCCCATTGACAATAAATGGGGACAAAACTGAAGCGTTTTTTTCCGGTATTGAGCCCCTATGACGGAACTCAATACCGTAATTTAAAAACGCTAGTGTTAAAGTAGCCTAATTATAACTTGAAAATTATTGTCATTGCCATGTTGTTACAAGGATATTACAATTGCAGACACTTTTGCCATATTTGTTGAATATATCTACACTGAATTATAGCTGTAGTTATAGCACCTATAGGAACCTATAGGATATGCCCACATTGACTGAGATGGGAATAATGCCTCGTTGCCACATCAGTTTTTTGTTTTTCTATTTCTATCTTTTATTATGTACAAAAACAATGTGCAAGTTACAAAATACAGATCAGGTATAGATAATTTTATTATAATATATCAATTTTTACCCTACACTCTGTGTTTTGGTTCATAATAACTGAGTGAAAAAATTATTTTAAAAAAATTATTAAAATGAACCCGGCCTAACCCTTTACACAAATTCCGTAAAGTCCTTTGCAGGCAGGCAGTGCTTTTGGAGCACTACTAAATTATTTTATTTATAGACATAGAAAGTTGATTATAAATAAAAAGTATAAGCAATGATTTCAGATAATTATTTATTGTTAATAATTTATAAATAAATACTATATATTATAATAAATAATTCTATGTTAGCAGTATAATATAAATAAAACTGAGATCACAATAGAAAAAATAAAAATGAAATCAAAATAATGCTCTAAATCCGCCATTGCAAGTGGAACATCCTGATAGTATCGAAAAACAGAGTATCGCCCTTCTGGGTCCGGAAATCACCCCCTTATTGCTCGTGTTACACAGGATTGGATCGATATCCGTACATATTTTCCAAGTTATCCAAAAATCACGGTGGTAAATTGCCGATAAGCTGTAAGTCGAAGACAACTAAGAAAATTTAAAAAAATGAATTCGAGATTGTCTTTCTAATCATTGATCTATAAAAAAAACATGCTTTCAAAGATAGACAGATGTAGGAGGTCTTCTGCCACATTGCTGGTGGGAGAGGGGAATAGACAGATGTAGCAGAGCTGTATAAGAAACTGTTTAGCCACAGTGCTAGTTGGGGGAAGGGAAGACAGATGTAGCAGAGCTGTATCAGATATTATTTAGCCACAGTGCTAGTTGGGGGAGGGGAAGACAGATGTAGCAGAGCTATATCAGAAATTATTTAGCCACAGTGCTAGTTAGGGGAGGGTAAGACAGATTTAGCAGAGCTATATCAGAAATTGTGTAGCCACAGTGCAAGTGGGGGTAGGGGAATAGAAAGATGTAGCAGAGCTGTGTAAGCAGTTCTTCAGCCACATTGCTGGACGAGGTTGAAGTTGGTTTCTTATTCGGCCAGTTTCTTATTCGAGGCTGAAGTTGGTTTCTTATTCGTCAGTTTCTTATTCACATCATTTTTATTTTTTGTTTTTATTTAAGGATTTTGAGGACACCTTATCAACAGTACAATAAAAAGTTGCAGTGAGCCGTGCTTAATGTAAATCAGTTGAAAACAGCATGAAAATCCAAAAGATGGGCACAAAATGGGCATCTAAGTAGGCACAAAGAAAGTGTGATTTAAAGAGTTAAATGAATTCGGGCCAGAGATCTCGCATTGCCATCATATAGAGGGTGATACCCGGCATCAGATACAGTTCAGTTCAGACTGGCCCAAACACGTTTTGGGCATGAAAACTGGCATCAAAGTGGGCAGACAGGCACTTTTCCCGGATTTGAATAAGTAACTGATGTTTTTAAGGGGTTAAATGAATTCGGGCCAGAGATCTCGCACTGCCGACATACAGAGGGTGATGCCCCGCATCAGATACAGTTCAGTTCAGCCTGGCCCGAACAGTTTCTGGGCATGAAAACTGGCATCAAAGTGGGCAGACAGGCACTTTTCACTGATTTGAATAAGTAACTGATGTTTTTAAGGGGTTAAATGAATTTGGGCCAGAGATCTCGCACTGCCGACATGCAGAGGGTGATGCCCCGCATCAGATAGAGTTCAGTTCAGCCTGGCCTGAACAGGTTCTGGGCATGAAAACTGGCATCAAAATGGGCAGACAGGCACTTTTCCCTGATTTGAATAAGTAACTGATGTTTTTAAGGGGTTAAATGAATTTGGGCCAGAGATCTCGCACTGCCGACACACAGAGGGTGATGCACCGCATCAGATACAGTTCAGTTCAGCCTGGCCCGAACAGGTTCTGGGCATGAAAACTGGCATCAAAGTGGGCAGACAGGCACTTTTCACTGATTTGAATAAAAACTGATGATTTTAAGGGGTTAAATGAATTCGGGCCAGAGATCTCGCACTGCCGATATACAGAGGGTGATGCCCCACATCAGATACAGTTCAGTTCAGCCTGGCCTGAACAGGTTTTGGGCATGAAAACTGGCATCAAAGTGGGCAGACAGGCACTTTTCCTTGATTTGAATAAGTAACTGATGTTTTTAAGGGGTTAAATGAATTCGGACCAGAGATCTCGCACTGCCGACATACAGAGGGTGATGACCCACATCAGATACAATTCAGTTCAGCCTGGCCCGAACAGGTTTTGGGCATGAAAACTGGCATCGAAGTGGGCAGACAGGCACTTTTCCCTGATTTGAATAAGTAACTGATGTTTTTAAGGGGTTAAATGAATTCGGGCCAGAGATCTCGCACTGCGGACATACAGAGGGTGATGCCCTGCATCAGATACAGTTCAGCCTGGCCCGAACAGATTCTGGGCATGAAAACTGGCATCAAAGTGGGCAGACAGGCACTTTTCACTGATTTGAATAAGTAACTGATGTTTTTAAGGGGTTAAATGAATTCAGGCCAGAGATCTCGCAATGCCGACATACAGAGGGTGATGCCCCGCATCAGATACTGAGGAGTTCAGCCTGGCCCGAACAGGTTCTGGGCATGAAAACTGGCATCAAAGTGGGCAGACAGGCACTTTTCACTGATTTGAATAAGTAACTGATGTTTTTAAGGGGTTAAATGAATTCCGGCCAGAGATCTCGCACTGCCGACATACAGAGGGTGATGCCCTGCATGCCCCGCATCAGATACAGTGCAGATCAGCCTGGCCCGAACAGGTTCTGGGCATGAAAACAGGCATCAAAGTGGGCAGACAGGCACTTTTCCCTGATTTGAATAAGTAACTGATGTTTTTAAGGGGTTAAATGAATTCGGACCAGAGATCTTGCACTGCCGACATACAGAGGGTGATGCCATTCATCAGATACAGTTCAGTTCAGCCTGGCCCGAACAGGTTCTGGGCATGAAAACTGGCATCAAAGTAGGCAGACAGGCACTTTTCACTGATTTGAATAAGTAACTGATGTTTTTAAGGGGTTAGATGAATTTGGGCCAGAGATCTCGCACTGCCGACATACAGAGGGTGATGCCCCGCATCAGATACAGTTCAGTTCAGCCTAGCCCGAACAGGTTTTGGGCATGAAAATTGGCATCAAAGTGGGCAGACAGGCACTTTTCCCTGATTTGAATAAGTAACTGATGTTTTTAAGGGGTTAAATGAATTCGGGCCAGAGATCTCGCACTGCCGACATACAGAGGGTGATGTCCCGCATCAGATACAGTTCAGTTCAGCCTGGCCCAAACAGGTTTTGGGCATGAAAACTGGCATCAAAGTGGGCAGACAGGCACTTTTCCCTGATTTGAATAAGTAACTGATGTTTTTAAGGGGTTAAATGAATTTGGGCCAGAGATCTCAGACAGCCAATATACAGAGGGTGATGCCCCACGTCAGATACAGTGGAGATCAGCCTAGCCCGAACAGGTTTTGGGCATGAAAACTGGCATCAAAGTGGGCAGACAGGCACTTTTCACTGATTTGAATAAGTAACTGATGTTTTTAAGGGGTTAAATGAATTCGGGCCAGAGATCTCGCACTGCCGACATACAGAGGGTGATGCCCCGCATCAGATACAGTTCAGTTCAGCCTGGCCCAAACAGGTTCTGGGCATGAAAACTGGCATCAAAGTGGGCAGACAGGCACTTTTCCCTGATTTGAATAAGTAACTGATGTTTTTAAGGGGATAAATGAATTCGGGCCAGAGATCTCGCACTGCCGACATACAGAGCGTGATGTCCCGCATCAGATACAGTTCAGTTCAGCCTAGCCCGAACAGGTTTTGGGCATGAAAACTGGCATCAAAGTGGGCAGACAGGCACTTTTACCTGATTTGAATAAGTAACTGATGTTTTTAAGGGGTTAAATGAATTCCGGCCAGAGATCTCGCACTGCCGACATACAGAGGGTGATGCCCTGCATGCCCCGCATCAGATACAGTGCAGATCAGCCTGGCCCGAACAGGTTCTGGGCATGAAAACAGGCATCAAAGTGGGCAGACAGGCACTTTTCCCTGATTTGAATAAGTAACTGATGTTTTTAAGGGGTTAAATGAATTCGGACCAGAGATCTTGCACTGCCGACATACAGAGGGTGATGCAATTCATCAGATACAGTTCAGTTCAGCCTGGCCCGAACAGGTTCTGGGCATGAAAACTGGCATCAAAGTAGGCAGACAGGCACTTTTCACTGATTTGAATAAGTAACTGATGTTTTTAAGGGGTTAGATGAATTTGGGCCAGAGATCTCGCACTGCCGACATACAGAGGGTGATGCCCCGCATCAGATACAGTTCAGTTCAGCCTAGCCCGAACAGGTTTTGGGCATGAAAATTGGCATCAAAGTGGGCAGACAGGCACTTTTCCCTGATTGAATAAGTAACTGATGTTTTAAGGGGTTAAATGAATTCGGGCCAGAGATCTCGCACTGCCCGACATACAGAGGGTGATGTCCCGCATCAGATACAGTTCAGTTTAGCCTGGCCCAAACAGGTTTTGGGCATGAAAACTGGCATCAAAGTGGGCAGACAGGCACTTTTCCCTGATTTGAATAAGTAACTGATGTTTTTAAGGGGTTAAATGAATTCGGGCCAGAGATCTCAGACTGCCAATATACAGAGGGTGATGCCCCACGTCAGATACAGTGGAGATCAGCCTAGCCCGAACAGGTTTTGGGCATGAAAACTGGCATCAAAGTGGGCAGACAGGCACTTTTCACTGATTTGAATAAGTAACTGATGTTTTTAAGGGGTTAAATGAATTCGGGCCAGAGATCTCGCACTGCCGACATACAGAGGGTGATGCCCCGCATCAGATACAGTTCAGTTCAGCCTGGCCCAAACAGGTTCTGGGCATGAAAACTGGCATCAAAGTGGGCAGACAGGCACTTTTCCCTGATTTGAATAAGTAACTGATGTTTTAAGGGGATAAATGAATTCGGGCCAGAGATCTCGCACTGCCGACATACAGAGCGTGATGTCCCGCATCAGATACAGTTCAGTTCAGCCTAGCCCGAACAGGTTTTGGGCATGAAAACTGGCATCAAAGTGGGCAGACAGGCACTTTTACCTGATTTGAATAAGTAACTGATGTTTTTAAGGGGTTAAATGAATTCCGGCCAGAGATCTCGCACTGCCGACATACAGAGGGTGATGCCCTGCATGCCCCGCATCAGATACAGTGCAGATCAGCCTGGCCCGAACAGGTTCTGGGCATGAAAACAGGCATCAAAGTGGGCAGACAGGCACTTTTCCCTGATTTGAATAAGTAACTGATGTTTTTAAGGGGATAAATGAATTCGGGCCAGAGATCTCGCACTGCCGACATACAGAGCGTGATGTCCCGCATCAGATACAGTTCAGTTCAGCCTAGCCCGAACAGGTTTTGGGCATGAAAACTGGCATCAAAGTGGGCAGACAGGCACTTTTACCTGATTTGAATAAGTAACTGATGTTTTTAAAGGGTTAAATGAATTCGGGCCAGAGATCTCGCACTGCTGACATACAGAGGGTGATGCCCCACATCAGATACAGTGGAGATCAGCCTGGCCCGAACAGTTTCTGGGCATGAAAAGTGGCATCAAAGTGGGCAGACAGGCACTTTTTACTGATTTGAATAAGTAACTGATGTTTTTAAGGGGTTAAATGAATTCGGGCCAGAAATCTCGCACTGCTGACATACAGAGGGTGATGCCCCACATCAGATACAGTGGAGATCAGCCTGGCCCGAATAGGTTCTGGGCATGAAAACTGGCATCAAAGTGGGCAGACAGGCACTTTTCCCTGATTTGAATAAGAACTTGTTTTTAAGGTTAAAGATTCGGGCCAGAGATCTCGACTCAACATACAGAGGGTGATTCCCGCACAGATACAGT
>ONZH01004311.1:0-19854 GCA_900303285.1 Rhinella marina
CATGCTACACTTTATCAAGTTCATAATTTACGACTGTACCGGTTGATGCAACAGTTTTCAAAAATCCATTCTGGCTGTTGTCACCACCACACACGCTAGCCCAGGGGGCACTCCTCTGGCTCTTCCAGCGAAACCTCCTTCCCCCAGCCTGCCCCCCACCTACAGACCCTCTCTCCAAACAATTGACGTCTTTTTCCTATCTTTCTCTCTCTCCAAACTATTTTTCCGAATAGCTGCCATATACGGTATTAAACTGAGAAGAATACAGAGAACACATGCTACACTTTATCAAGTTCATAATTTACGACTGTACCAGTTGATGCAACAGTTTTCAAAAATCCATTCTGGCTGTTGTCACCACCACACACGCTAGTCCAGGGGGCACTCCTCTGGCTCTTCCAGCGAAACCTCCTTCCCCCAGCCTGCCCCCACCTATAGGCCCTCTCTCCAAACAATTGACGTCTTTTTCCTATCTTTCTCTCTCTCCAAACTATTTTTCCGGATAGCTGCCATATACGGTATTAAACTGAGAAGAATACAGAGAACACATGCTACACTTTATCAAGTTCATAATTTACGACTGTACCGGTTGATGCAACAGTTTTCAAAAATCCATTCTGGCTGTTGTCACCACCACACACGCTAGCCCAGGGGGCACTCCTCTGGCTCTTCCCAGCGAAACCTCCTTCCCCCCAGCCCTGCCCCCCCCACCTACAGGCCCACTCTACAAACAATTTAGCCGGATAGGGGACGTATCCGAAGTTGTACTCATGTTTGTTTTTGTTCTTCTTTTATCTGCCTCCTGACCTGTGATAGGCAGAGCATGGACACGTCCCCTTAGCTGCAGTGGGAAAGACACTCCCCTGGCCAGAGCAAGCTCTTTTTCCGTTTTCCGTTTTCGAAATATCCATTAAATATAGGGTCCCAAAATAGGGGACGTATACGGTATTAAACTGAGAAGAATCGATACTGCACCGGCTGATGCTAGAGTATTTTCAAATGCATTCCGGCTGTTGTCACCACCACACACGCTAGCCCAGGGGGCACTCCTCTGGCTCTTCCAGCGAAACCTCCTTGCCCCAGCCTGCCCCCCCCACCTACAGGCCCACTCTACAAACAATTTAGCCGGATAGGGGACGTATCCGAAGTTATACTCATGTTTGTTTTTGTTCTTCTTTTATCTGCCTCCTGACCTGTGATAGGCAGAGCATGGACACGTCCCCTTAGCTGCAGTGGGAAAGACACTCCCCTGGCCAGAGCAAGCTCTTTTTCCGTTTTCCGTGTTCGAAATATCCATTAAATATAGGGTCCCAAGATAGGGAACCTATACGGTATTAAACTGAGAAGAATCGATACCATACGGGTTAAAGCAACAGTTTTCCCAAATCCATCCGGCTGTTGTCACCACCACACATGCTAGCCCAGGGGGCACTCCTCTGGCTCTTCCAGCGAAAACTCCTTCCCCCCCACCTACAGGCCCTCTCTCCAAACAATTTACCCCTGGTAGGGGGACGTATTAGATATTGTACTGATTCTGAATTGCCTCCTGCGATAGACGGGAATGGAACCCAGATCAACTGCTTGGGAAGTAGCTATGCTCACCACTATACCACCAGCAGGCACAGCAACCGATAAGAACAGATACTAAACTTGATTTCAGCTGCAGTGCCAGCATGAGCAGTGGTTTCACTTGAAGGCGGTGATGGACCTTCGTTGCACCTAGTTGGGTGCTTCCCTAACATGTGATGGGTATTTGCCTCGCCTTTCTTGGTCTGGGTGAGCACAATTGCCATGAGGGTAACCACCAGGCTGTTGCCTGAGGATTTGGGGTAATGGTGGAATTAAGCAGCCTCAGAGGCATCCATGCATGCTGCCCCTGCTGTTTCCTGTCCATTTCCGTGGTGTTTCCATCATTTTCTGAGGTTTCCAGGTTTTCAGGCAAACTTCCCTGTGCAGAGCTTTGGTCCCCCGCAAAAATGCTCGAGTCTCCCATTGACTTCAATGGGGTTCGTTACTCGAAACGAGCACCCGAGCATCGGGAAAAATTTGTCTCGAATAACGAGCACCCGAGCATTTTAGTACTCACTCATTTCTAATAATAGACAATAACTTACCAACACACTGCATAAAACATTCATCACAACATCACTTAATCCGAGATTCTCCTGGAAGCAAATGGAAAAATTTTAGGTTTACAGTATCTAAATGAGACATTAATATTTTACAAAGCTATGTACCTAAACAGCTACTCTTCCTCCTTACAAATAGTACTGTAATATATTATACAAACTATGTAAGACTTGTATAAGGCTTGTTTTATGGAAGCTGTTATACATTTCTATCTCTGTTCAACCAAGTTGTTGGGTGCCATAATATGGCATTGAAAGAAATCTGGGACTATACTATACCCGTGCATTCCTTCTCAAACTAAGGCATATCAAAATTTGGCATGTCAAATCAAATAGGTATCTCCCCAGAAGCATTTCTACAGGAACACATAGACTCATGTTGACAGCAGAGCTATGTGCATGGTCCCTGTAAGTCAGTGTACAATGCTTAGGTTCCTTCTTATTATAATGCTACACAACCTCTGTATGCTGATATACAGGCTTTATTAGGTGCCATATATACTAATACATTCTCCACTTTAAGCATTTACTTGTTACATAAAGAATAAGATGAATATGCAATAAAAGCAAGGCTCCTTTTATTTGCCAATAACAAGGATCCCTTTATTCACCATATGCAATATTTCAAGTGCTATATATATATATACTAGCAGAAGGACCCGGCTTCGCCTGGGTATATTTCGTCTATTTCATTTAATGTTTCTGTGTGTAGTTGCAGAGAGAAGGTCAATGCAGCTGACAGAAGTTGATTTTTACCTTCATTTTTTCAATCCCCATTGGCTGCGGAGTGGGAGGGGGCGTGACCTGACCGTTTCAGGGTGTGGTTTAGCGGGACCTTGGGGGGAGTGCTTTTAAGTCCTTCTTTTGAGGGTGGCCTGAATTACAGGTCAATGCCATGGTAGTTTATGAGGAAACACATTGGGTAGCAGTGGAAGAAAACATCGCTTTGCACAGGTATATTTAATCTATTTCATTAAATGTTTGTGTGTCATTGCAGAAAGAAAGTCATCCTTCCTCCCACCCATCCCTGCAGCTGACAGAATTTGATTCTTACCTTCAATTTTTTCAATCCCCGTTGGCTGCGGAGTGGAGGGGGCGTGGCCTGACTGAGTCGGGGGCGTGACTTAGCAAGACCTTGGGCGGGGGGTTTAAGTCCTTCTTTTGAGGGTGGCCTGAATTACAGGTCGATGCCATGGTAATTTATGATGACACGCAATGGGTAGCAGTGGAGGAAAACATCTTTTATTACTACTGTACGGTCTTAGTCTAAAATTAGTGTATTTCATCTATTTCATTTAATGTTTCTATGTGTCGTTGCAGAGAAAAAGTCAGTGCAGCTGACAGAAGTTGATTTTTACCTTAATTTTTTTAATCTCCATTGGCTGGGGAGTGAGATGGGGCGTGACCTGACAGAGTCGGGGGCGTGGCTTAGCAAGACGCTTCGAATGGGTGTATTTAATCTATTTCATTTAATGTTTATGTGTGTCGTTGCAGAAAGAAAGTTAACCTCCCACTCATCTTTCATTACTACTGAATGGTCTTAGTCTAAAATTATTGTATTTCTTCTGTTTCATTTAATGTTTCTGTGTGTTGTTGCAGAGAGAAAGTCATCCTCCCTCCCAACTCTGCAGCCGACAGAAATTGATTTTTACTTTCAATTTTTCAATCCTCGTTGGAGGATTCAATCCTCGAGGGGGCATGGCCTGACCAAATTGGGGGCGTGACTTAGCGAGACCTGGGGCGGGGCTTTAAGTCCTTCTTTTGAGGGTGGCCTGAATTGCAGGTCGATGGCATGGTAATTTATGAGGACACGCAATGGGTAGCAGTGGAAGAAAACATCTTTTATGACTACTGAACGGTCGTAGTCTAATATTAGTCTTTTTCATCTAATGTTTCTGTGTGTCGTTGCAGAGAGAAAGTCAATGCAGCTAACATAAGTTGATATTTGCCTTCATTTTTTCAATCCCCATTAGCTGCGGAGTGGGAGGGGGCGTGACCTGACAGAGTCGGGGCATGGCTTAGTGAGACCTGGGGCGGGGGTTTTAAGTCCTTCTTTGTGTTTCACTGTACGGCGGCGGCCTCGGGAAGCGCACAGCGTCATAGCAACCAATGATGCCGTGCGCTCCCGTCCTCCCCGTTTAGAGTATTCTAAAGCTCATGCTATGCTTGTTTAACCCTTTGGCGACATTGGACGTACCGGTACGTCCTGAGCACGAGGTAGTTCGTGCTACAGGGCGTACCGGTACGTCTTGCATTGAAACCCCCCCTGCTCAGTGCAGGGGGGGTTAAATGCTGTAATGGGTGCTGTTTAGGGCACCCAGCCACCCATAGCGAAGGCCTCGGGGGTGCCGTGCACCCCCCATAAAGGCGATCGCTGTGAATGGCTGGTCTATTCAGACCAGCCATTCACAGCAGGCAAGGGGTACTCGGCGGGGATAGCGCTATTCTAGCGAATCCCCGCCGAGTGTCAGTAATTAGGGGGAGGTCAGGGTGTCCCCCCCGCCCCCCTGATTAGCTGTGGGCAGATGGGTGGGCAGATGGGCAGGCGGGGGGGAGACCTGCAACGTGCGGGCGGCTGCCGCGAGTGCCGCCCGCAACGATCTTTCAGGATGGCTGATCGTTATTCAAGCAGAGTATCAGCATACAGCTGATACTCTGCTTGAAACTGCTGACATCGGTGCTGGCACCGATGTCAGCAGTTTAACCCCTTCCATGCCGCGGTCCGTAGGGACCGCTGTATGGAAGGGGTTAACAGGGAGGGAGCGCTCCCTCCCTCTCCCATCGGCGCTGCGGTGCGCTGGCAGCGCCGATGGTGTGGGCAGATGAGAGGGAGGAAGCTCCCTCTCCCTTCCATCGGGACGCTGCTCTGCTGTGGCAGCGTCCCGATGGTTACCATGGCAACCAGACGCTTTCGTCTGGCTTGCCATGGAAGCCTGTTCAAGCTCCTGCTAAAGGCAGGAGCTTGAACAGGCTATAAGAAAATACACTGCAGTACACTATACAGTGTACTGCAGTGTATTGTAAAATACCAGACCCACTGGTTCTTGAAGAACCAAGTGGATCTGAGTCAAGAAAGTGGAAAAAAAAAAAAAAAGTTAAAAAAAAGTTAAAAAAATTGATTAAAAATAAAAAAAAACACAATACATAAACATGTTAGGTATCGCCACATCCGTAACAATCTGCTCTATAAAAATATTACATGAGGTGGCCCCCCAGGCGAATGCTGTAAAAAAAAATTAAAAAAAACTATGGCAAAATAGCCATTTTTTTCCCTCTTCCCTCACAAAAACTGTAATAGCAGGCGATCAAAAAGGCGTATTTACCCCAAAATGGTATCAATTCAACCGTCATCTTGTCCCGCAAAAACTGTACCCTACCTGAGACAATCACCTGAAAACTGAAAAAAATATGGCTCTCTGAAAATGGCAACACAAAAAAAATATTTTATTCTGTTCAAAAATGCATCTAATGTGTAAAACTTTCCAACAATAAAAAAGTTGGACATATTGGGTATCGCTGCGTCCGTAACAACCTGCTCTATAAAAATATTACATGAGATGGCCCCCCAGGCGAATGCTGTAAATTTTTTTTTTTAAAAACTATGCCAAAATAGCCATTTTTTTCCCTCTTCCCTCACAAAAAGTGTAATAGCAGGCGATCAAAAAGGCGTAATTACCCCAAAATGGTATCAATTCAACCGTCATCTTGTCCCGCAAAAACTGTACCCTACCTGAGACAATTGCCTGAAAACTGAAAAAAATATGGCTCTCTGAAAATGGCAACACAAAAAAATATTGTATTCTGTTCAAAAATGCATCTAATGTGTAAAACTTTCCAACAATAAAAAAGTTGGACATATTGGGTATCGCTGCGTCCGTAACAACCTGCTCTATAAAAATATTACATGAGATGGCCCCCCAGGCGAATGCTGTAAAAATTAAAAAAAAAAAACGATGCCAAAATAGCCATTTTTTTCCCTCTTCCCTCACAAAAAGTGTAATAGCAGGCGATCAAAAAGGCGTATTTACCCCAAAATGGTACCAATGAAAACCCCACCTCATCCTGCAAAAAATGAGCCCCCACATAAGACAATAGCTCAAAAAAATAAAAATCAATGGCTCCCGCAAACCACTCCATCAAAATCTGTGTTGTAAAATCCA
This sequence comes from Rhinella marina, assembly GCA_900303285.1. Classification (NCBI taxonomy): domain Eukaryota; kingdom Metazoa; phylum Chordata; class Amphibia; order Anura; family Bufonidae; genus Rhinella; species Rhinella marina. The sequence goes on from ONZH01004311.1 coordinate 6,290, forward strand.
TATGGCGCTCCTTCTGTTTTGAGTCCTGCCATGTGCCCCCACAGCAGTTTACCACCACATATGGGGTGTTGCCGTATTCAGGAGAAAATGGGTAACAAATTATGGGGGGGGCTTTTCTCCTGTTACCCCTTATGCAAATAAAAAAAATTGGGGCTAAAGCAACATTTTATTGGAAGAAAAAAAATGTTCATTTTCACAGCCAAGTGTTTCCAAATTCCGTAAAATGCTTAGGGGGTCAAAGTGGTCAGTACCCCCTTAATATATTCTTTGAAGGGTGTAGTTTCAAAAATGGGGTCACTTTTTGAGGGTTTCCACTGTAGGGGTACGTCAGGGTCTCTCAATTACAAAATGGTGCCTAAAAACTATTCTAGCAAATTTTGCCTCCAAAATCCGTATGGCGCTCCTTTCCTTCTGACCACTGCCACAAACCCATAGAGACGTTTACCACCACATATGGGGTATTTCTGTAAACTGCAGAATCAGAGCAATGTAAATTGAGGTTTAGTTTGCTGTTAACCCTTGCTGTGTTGCAAGAAAAAAAATATTAACATGAATAATCTACGAAAAAAGTGAAATTTTGAAATTTCACCTCCATTTTCCATTAATTCTTGTGGAACACCTCAAGGGTTAACAAAGTTTGTAACAGCAGTTTTTTATAATTTGAGGGGTGTAGTTTCTAAAATGGGGTCATTTATGGTGGGTTTCATTATGTAAGACCCTCAAAATCACTTTATATCTGCATTGGTGTTAAAAAAAAATGGTTTTGGAAAATTTGGTGAAAATTTGAAAAATGGCTTCTAAACTTCTAAGCCTCCTAACGTCCTAAAAAAGTAAAATGACGTTTACAAAATGATGCCAACATAAAGTAGACATATGGGGAATGTAAAATAATAACTATTTTTGGAGGTATTACGGTGTATTTTGAAAGTAGAGAAATTGAAATTTGGAAATTTGCTAATTTTTCAGAATTTTTGGTAAATTTGGGATTTTTTCATAAATAAGGGTGAAATATATTGACTCAAATTTATGACTGTCATGAAGTACAATGTGTCACGAGAAAACAATCTCAGAATGGCCTGGATAAGTAAAAGCGTTCCAAAGTTATAACCACATAAAGTGACACATGTCAGAATTCAAAAATTTGGCCCAGACATTAAGGCCAAAATGGGCTCTGTCCTCAAGGGGTTAATAAACTAGAGGCTCTTGGCAAATATATTTTGTACAAAATTATCTGAGCCCATTCACCGAATCGTCAAGGTGTTCTCTGCAGAATATACTCTATATCACTATGGCATTTTGTGCTTTATCTGGTTAGCAGTGTGCGGTTGCATTGTATGTATTTTCCTTTGACATGTATTTAGCCATAGAAACCAGCACCTGCGCTCTGGGATGTGCTGACTGAAATTTCTCTTTTTTTCTTTGTAAGTTTGTACTGGAGGTGTAGCTACTCCATTTGGTCATGCACTCCTGACCAGCCCATCTGCCCCACAGGTTGATTTTAATCAGTGTAACTATAAAGCCGAGTGATTCGGCATGCATGCTAGTATCTGCATTCCTGAACTAGGGGAGGCCTTTGAAGCACCAGAAATGGCAAAAGGCAGAGTGGATACAGCATGCATGTGGAACAAACACCCCCTGATTATATGGAAGCCAAGTCTGGCACATAACAGGTAGGAGATAGTGTTAGGTTCCCATTCTGCAGAGAACACCTTGACGATTCGGTGAATGGACTCAGATAATTTTGTACAAAATATATTTCCCAAGAGTCTCTAATTTATTAAACAAGCATAGCATGAGCTTTAGAATACTCTATATCACTATGGCATTTTGTGCTTTATCTGGTTAGTGGTGTGCGGTTGCATTGTATGTATTTTCCTTTGACATGTATTTAGCCATAGCAACCAGCACCTGCGCTCTGGGATGTGCTGACTGAAATTTCTCTTTTTTTCTTTATAAGTTGATTTTTACCTTTATTTTTTCAATCCCTGTTGGCTGCGGAGTGGGAGGGGGCATGGCCTGACTGAGTCGGGGGCGTGACTTAGCGAGACCTGGGGCGGGGGTTTTAAGTACTTCTTTTGAGGGTGGCCTAAATTACAGGTCGATGCCATGGTATTTTATGAGGACACGCAATAGGTAGCAGTGGAAGAAAACATATTTTATTACTACTGAATGGTCTAAAATTAGTCTAAAACATAAGTTATATTTATGCTAACCGGAATACCCCCATTAACAGTGTCATCCACAGTGCTCTGCCCCTTTAAAGCAGCGAATAGAAATGGCTAAGCTCCTCAGCTGGCTGCTAATTACCTGAGAGCTGAGACTTGGTCTAAAACCTTCCTGTACACCTGATGTACCTGTGTGCCGAATTTGGTGAAAATCGGTCCAGTAGTTTGGTCGCACATAGAGAACAGACAGACAGACAGAAACTCATTTTTATAATCTCTTAATATTATAAAAATGAGTTTCTGTCTGTCTGTCTGTCCGTCTGTCCGTCTGTCTTTCTGTCTGTCTGTTCTCTATGCTCGACCAAACTACTGGACCGATTTTCACCAAATTCGGCACACAGGTACATCAGGTGTCCGGGAAGGTTTTAGACCAGGTCTCATCTAAGTAGGACGTACCGTTCCTGAAATATTCCCAAAATATGATCTCCATTAGCCAATATTAGCCTGGGAGCTTTGGTTTTAAACCCCAACTGCCATTCTCTGCACAGACACACACACAGGGAAGGCAGGTTTCCATAACAACACAGCCAGGTAATTAGCAGCCAGCTCAGCTCAGCCCTGCCATTTCTATTCACTGACACTGTTAAAGGTATTCCAGTTACCATAAATATAACTTTTGTTTTAGACTAATGTTAGACTAAGACAGTTCAGTAGTAATAAAAGATGTTTTCTTCCACTGCTACCCATTGCGTGGCCTCATAAAGAAGCATGGTATCGACCTTTAATTCAGGCCACCCTAAAAGAAGTACTTAAAACCTCCGCCCCAGGTCTCGCCAAGCCACGCCCCGAATCCATCAGGCCACACCCCCTCCCACTCCGCAGCCAACAGGGATTGAAAAAATAAAGGTAAGAATCAACTTCTGTCAGCTGCAGGGATGAGTGGGAGGTTAACTTTCTTTCTGCAACGACACACATAAACATTAAATGAAATAGATTAAATACACCCATGCGAAGCGTCTTGCTAAGCCACGCCCCCGACACATAGAAACATTAAATGAAATAGATGAAATACACTAATTTTAGACTAAGACCGTACAGTAGTAATAAAAGATGTTTTCTTCCACTGCCACCCATTGCGTGTCCTCATAAATTACTATGGCATCGACCTGTAATTCTAGCCACCCTCAAAAGAAGGACTTAAAACTCCCGCCCCAGGTCTCGCTACGTCACCCCCCCGACTCGGTCAGGCCACACCCCCTCCCACTCCACAGCCAATGGAGATTGAAAAATTGAAGGTAAAAATCAACGTCTGTCAGTTGCAGGGGTGGGAGGGAGGATGACTTTCTCTCTGCAACAACACACAGAAACATTAAATGAAATAGATTAAATATACCCGTGCGAAGCAATGTTTTCTTCCACTGCTACCCACTGTGTTTCCTCAAATTACCATGGCATTGACCTATAATTCAGGCCACCCTAAAAAGAAGGACTTAAAAGCACCCCCCCAAGTAACCCCCAGTAAACCACGCCCCGACCCGGTCAGGTCATGCCCCCTCCCACTCCGCAGCCAATGGGGATTGAAAAAATGAAGGTAAAAATCAACTTCTGTCAGCTGCATTGACTTTATCTCTGCAACGACACACAGAAACATTAAATGAAATATACCCAGGCGAAGCCGGGTCTTTCTGCTAGTATTAAGATAAAAATTTGTTAAAATATGTTTAGTATAAAAGCATGATTTAAACAATAGGTAAATTTCTGATGACACACTTTCTTTTTAAACTCGCATGAGTTCTGATGTTTTTCCCTTTGTGTTGCTTCAGTTTGCCTCAATGTTGCCTTTCATTGAGGATGCATGGAAAAAAATCTGAAGAATAAAAGATCATTCCCTAGAAAGAATCAGTAAGCAACACAGTCTTTCAATGTGTTTCAGTTTTTTTCATTGACTTGAATAGGCAAGTCCTGCATTAAAACTGCAAAGCAATGCAAGCCCTACATTTGGGTACTTTTCTCAATGAGATCTATTAAATTCTATGGGCTCCTTCTTACTTGAAAAACACAAAGGATTGAACATGCTGCATTTTTTTCATGTGAATGAGGCTTTAGAATAAGCCCTCGTGCAGGATTTGTTGCTATGGCTCAGCCATATCTGTGAGACTTAAACACTATCTAGATATTGAATGATAATTCAAAAACTGCCAAAAATAATTCAATTTAGAGAAATGGTACAAATAATATTGATGACATGTTTATCATTTAATTGGATAAGTGCATTTTTAACAATATGCTAGCTTTATGTTGTAGATATAAAATTTGTGAATCAAGCCATTAAGCAAAAAGCTTACCACTGTTTTCAAAATTTCCAGCCCAACCTGTTCTGCTACTTGTCCAACTTGATCCCCAACCTTCTCCTGGAGAAAGAAATAGAAAAAAGTTGTTAAAAATAAATATTGGGATAGTTATTGTGAAAGAAATTGAGGATGATTAATTTCTTATGAACTGCTCAAAATCTTTTAATGGCAGACAGTGCAGGTCCCTAATCTGCTGTGACATGTTTGGCATAACAGTGGGTTTAACCTACAATCTAATGTCTATATAGAGCTCCCAATTCTACACTAGCACATGATCCCGAGGGAAGAAGGATCAAGAGAATTTCTTAGCCTAGTTTTTCTATTCTCCCAGGAGACTAGCTTCTACCAGAAGTGTCTGTCAGTCGCTCTTTCCATTCTGCTCCCCACTGACAACATATACACGTACACTGAATGTACATGTGTATGGGGGAATTGGAGCTACAGTATTAGCCAAATGATCATTCATTCAACAGCTATTGACTGCATATGGCCACCTTAAGGCTACTGCTCCTGTCTGTAACAATTTTATATCTTCTTCTGGCTTCTCTTTTCTAGATTACATAGAGCTCTGTAAACTAATATCAGTGCATAGAAGAAACAGCCTCTATTAGACCAAGTGCTAATGTCATTGCTAAGTGTTCTCTGAACATAAAAGAGCTGCTGAAACTGACCAGATCAGCTCTGCAAGTGTAAAATGCCACCAACTGACTGTATTTGACTGTACCTTGGGCTCCTTTGGAATTGTACATTTTCTCAATGAGTCTATTCAAGTTAACGTACTGTATATGGGACATACTCATAGAAATATTCTATAAAAGAGTGATAAATCTGATCTACTGTATTATTCAGTTTTATTTAAAGCTACTACTAATACTAACACTACTATGAATAATAGTAATAAAATAATAAAAATATTGCTTATGAATTAAATACCACAAATTCTGGAGTGCTCAGGATCTGGTCAACTGTACAACCTGCATCTATCTGAAAAATAATAATTAAGAGAGTTGTTACATAATTCTATGTAATGTACTTTAATATGAAATAAGTAGAATGAGTATAGGAACAAAAGTTTTCAAATTATATACTGAAAACCTTACCAGAGCTGTGTGCACTTCCCATAAGAACTGCTTGTATAAATTGGCATTATGAGTTTTCTACAAAAAGCAAACAAGATCTTCTTAAAAATAACATTATTATAATGATATGACTATAAAAATAGTAATAGGATTATAGATGTAACTATACTATATAACATTTCAAACAACATTATCAAATATGACTTTAATATTCATCTAACTTAAACAGTTTTACCTTTCATTGCACCACAAAAATATTTGACGTGTAAATATTAATTTTCTCATGGTATGATGAGTGTCATTACAATTAGCATCATGCTAAATAATTCAACCACCATATATAATTGCAGGGCATCTATCAGCAGGATCAACAGTATTTTACCCAATATTTAAATTGGGGCTTCAGTGCACCTTAACTCCTCATCGCTTCTTTTCAAGCATTTTCCTTCCACAGGTCCAAGGCGGCATTAAGGTATGTACCAAGTGGGACCTGTGTTTGGTTACATGTCTGCTGCAGGCAATCAATGACCTTGGTAGTCAAATGTAAAATTAGGGCACATAACTGCTGACGCTCAGCAATGTCATGCTGTTCCTTCATGTCACTTTGCATTGGCAGTGTAATAGCATTTATTGGTGAGCAGCGCTTGTTCTGCTCGAACATCTTGCAAGTAATACAATCCTAACAGCTAATAAACATACTCTAAAAATTAGGCACCTAGCTAATAATTACTAGGCATTGTACATCTTTTCACCGACCGTACATATGTAACAGATGAAGTTGATATTACATACCTTTCCCTGCATGTACAAGCAAAGCATTTCTTGGAGTCTTGTAAGAGTTTTTGGGACATCAACCTATTAAAAGTAGTGACAGTTAATATCTTAGAATAAAAGAAATATTCTGTAATGTACAAATTATAATATGCTATAGGCCCGTAGATCCTGCATTGGAATGCCAAAAGGGAACAGTCCTGTGGTTTTCCATTGAGAGAGGGTCTGGCTTCCTGGCAGACGATGAGGATGGAAATGAGTATTTTTTGGGCCGCAGGTCAGTGAAACGGCCGTACCTGCCACAACCTTGGCACAGCCTGTACGTGGGGGATTAGGTGGAGTACACCCCCATGGTGTCCCTGAAAGGCCCCTTTGCGACCGGGGTTTCCGTCCTTTCAAAGCTGCTGGTACCTACAACAGAACCTAAAGTGTGGCTGGATGAAAAACCAGGTCCAGGACGCTTGCGCTGCCTTCAGGAGTCCCCAGATGGCGTCCTCCGGTTCAGGGAAAAGCCACAGCCGGAGCCTCTGATTCCTGGACTGCCAGTACCACCACCCCCACAGTCCTTTCAGCTGACGACAATATCGTTTACGTTCCAATCCACGGTCATCCATCAATACCACCTGACGGGTGAGAGCTAATTGGCACCTTTTATGTTTGGTTGTTTGTATTGCCCCCATTTGACTCTCACCCAGATGGGCATGGCTGTCAGGACTCCCCCCATTCTGCAGAAAAGTCCCAGTTGCGCCTATGCATGCCTATTCCCCCCCCCCTCAGGTTATTTGGGAGCTCCCTTTGCAAAAAGGGTTCTCTATGTTCTCTATGTTTGACTCTCACCCAGCTGGAGTGGACATGGCTGTCAGTCAGGACTCCCCCCCATTCTGCACAAAAGTCCCAGTTGCACCTAAGCGTGCCTATTTTCCTTTTTCCCCCCTTCTCAGGTTATTTGGGAGCCCCCTTTGCAAAAAGGGTTCTCTATTTGCTGCTATTTTCTATTATCCATGTGGATTACACGTTACCTGTTTGGATTACAATATACCTTACATGGATTACAATTGAATTTTGGACTATGTGTTCCAGACAGTGTTTTATCATGCTAAGGAGCCATGAGGAGAGACTCTTACTTATATCTGAGCCTTTTATGCTTGCAAATGTGAAATTAATTGCACTAAAATGTTTGCATACTTATGTCTTTGCTGTATTTTAGCTACACTGTTTTTACTGGTTCAGCACTTTAGCCCATTGTGTGTATTCTTTTTCAGGTACTGCAATGTATGTGTCCTATTTTGCACTTATTGTCTAGTGTTTTTAGTAAATTATGCACTTAGCTGGATAGCTAGCAGTGAGCACCTTATTTTTCTACCTCATATGGACTGCCTCTAAAGACTGTATGCCGCGGCCTAGCCTCGTGCGTATGACGCATTCGCACGTGAATAGTATGCTAAGGATTCGTACGCACTTTTGTACGCTAATCCTTACGTATTCCTCGCAAAACAACGATTGCTTTTTTTAACGTAGTTTCGACTGAATAAATTTGTTTAAGTACTCATCTCTAATTTAGACATATAAAACCTATACATATGTGGTATTGCTGTAATTGTACTGGATCAAAGAATGAAGGGCACAGGTCCAATTTGCAGCAAAGGGAACGCCGTAGGGAAAAAACCCTTTTTCCCTTCCCCACCACCTTTTCAGCTCTTGAATGCAATGACAGTAATAGTAAATAATGTCAGTGACACTGACATATAATGCTATGGGTAAACGGATATTTGATTTTGATAGCAAGCAGCATGATTTAATACAGATTACCCCATTGCATGTGTTATTCTTTTTCGTATTTGACGGCTTCCAAAAATTGTCTGTTATCAGGGGAATGGTGTTTAAACACATGTGGTGTTACATAAAAAAGACATTGTTGACTTGTTTGGGCCAAGGATCCAGAAATTAAGCCTCAATGATTCCTGCCCATATTTATATACACATATGTTAATGTCTGAAGAAAGAGTAGCTCATTCTGGACAAGGGTCCAATAATTATGCCTTAACAGTGGCAGAATAACTACATGTATTTATACACACTCAAGTGTTAAATGTCAGAAGAATTCTGCCTTAACAGGAGTAGAATGTCTGCCCATATTTATACAAGGACATCTTAATAAATTAAATTATGGTTAATTTTTTTCAGAAATTCAATTAAAAAAATGAAACTCATATTATACAGATTAATTACACAGAGTGATCTATATCAAGCATTTTTTTATTTTAAAGGCTATGTACACATTTGGGGGCACATTTTTTATGCTTGCATTTTACCTATTTTGGGCTAACAATATTTTTTTTCAATTGGTCTTTATTAAAAAATATTTAAACATTCTGTCACAAAGGGTAAACTGTTTATTTAGCTATGTGAATGGTACTTTCATTTCCACTTTGTGTCAGTCAACTGTAAATTACTAAAAGGTCATAGATAGGGATGAGCGAACCGAACCGTAACGAACCAGATTCTTTACGAACTTTGCAAAAAGTTCGTAACGAATCTGGTAAAAAAAAAAAACGGTAACGCAAAACTGTACTTTTTTCACAGAATAGACCAAGATACAAGGGATTATTACTCCTATAATCCCTTGTATCCTGGTTTTCTGTGAAAAAAAAGATGTGTGACGTCACCCCACAGCCCCTGAAGTGTCTGAGCGCGCCGACATCTTGTTAGTGCGTCTCAAGACTTCAAAGGGAGAGGAGCTGCAGATTAGTGTTAGAGAAAAGATATAGATAGATAGAAAATCAAACAAGTAGATAGATACAGGGAGAGATAGAGAAGGCTGAGGCTGAGAAAGCAAGAGATAGGTAGAGATAGGGAGAGAAAGTCATATAAATAAAAAAAATTGTGACATCTAGGGAGAGATAGGGTGATAAAAAAAGAAATAGTGAAAAAGAGTCATGACAGGTAGCATTCCTGTTCTGTGACCGTACACGCTACACGTTGCTGCTCAGCTGGGTGCCGTCAATCCCGTTTAGCCGCAACAAAAAACTCCAAAAAAAAACTCCAAAAAAAAAGTTATTAACAAAGTTTAAATTAAAAAAAAAAGTAAAAAAAAAGTTATAAAAAAAGTTAAAAAAATAAAATAAAAAAAAGTTATAAAAAAATAAATAAAGTTTAAAAAAGTATTAAAAAAATACATCATTTAATTTCCCCCCACACAAATAAAAATATGTCCAAGCGTCCTACTTCCAATACTTCCCAGGCAAGGAGTGCAACAGCAGGCGGTGAGGGTAGGAGAAGTGGCAGCACCAGGCCCGGTGGCAGCCGGGGTAACAGGCGTGGCAGCAGGGTGCAGCTACTCCTGACGGCCACTGGTCAAGTAACAACCACACAGCCAGCAGTTCTAGAATGGCTTACCCAATCCTCCAGTTCCACCGCCCAAAGCTCCCAAACGAGGAGTCAAGCATCCGCTGGAAAATCCAACACCACCCTTACATGAGACGGTCAGCGAGAGTCCTCTGCCTCGTCCCCTGTTATTAGAATGCCACTCACCTTTGGGGCACCTTCTGCCAGGGAACTGTTGGCAAACATTGATCTGCCCTTGGAGTCTCTACCACTTTTTAGTGATGGGGAGGAGGAGGATGAAGTCCACCAAAGTCAGCGGGTGGAACGTAGTAAGACTCCAGAGGAGGTGTTGGCTGTAAGCAGTCAACAGAGCCAGGGAGGGGCATCCAGTGCCACACCTGATATTCTGTCCCAGCCACCGGAGGAAAGTAGCAGTGGTGCCGAGTTTGATGACGATGTCGCTGATCGGACATGGCGCCCTCAAGCAGCTTCATCCTCATCATCAGGGGAGGAAATAGAGGTGCCACCGACGCAGCAACATCCCACTGTTTCAAGGAACAGAGGCACAAGAGGGAGGGGTAGAAGCCAAGCTACCAGGCAGAGATCACCCTCTCAAAGCCTTGGTCCTGAGAGGGCACCCTCAGGCAGCAGTGGCAGTCAACAGGCAGCAAGACCCCCCGTGGCTGTCAGCAAACCATGGTCCTCTGTCGTCTGGCAGTTCTTCCGCCTGGGGAAAAATAAGCACATCGCTTTGTGCCTGCTGTGCAATGAGAGGGTCAGTCGTGGCAGGGGTGATAATCTTGGGACAACATCCATGCGAAAGCACATGGAAAGGCAACACCAACAGGCCTGGAAGAACCGTGACCCCAATACCACCTCCTGTCAGGATGCACCATACACTGCAGATCCCATCATGCAGCATCCTCTCAGTGGAACTCAGGGCTCGTCAGCCTCAGGTGCCAGCACCAGCACAGTGTCACTGCCATCTACACCGCTAATGAGGCAGCAATCCGTGACTGAGTCCATGGGCAGACGTAAGGTCTATTCCAGCAGCCATCCCATGGCCCAGAAACTGACCGGACACCTGGTTAAGCTGCTGGTGCTTCAGTCCCTGCCCTTCAACCTCGTGGACTCCCAGCCTTTCAGGGATTTCATGGCGTGTGCACACCCCAGATGGCGAGTCCCCAGCCGCCACTACATCTCTGGCAAAGCTGTCCCATCACTGCACAGTTATGTGCAGAAAAAGGTGGGCGACTCATTGGGACTCTCGGTGTCCAAGACCGTGCACCTGAGTGCTGATGTCTGGTCCTCTAATTATGGCCAAGGGCAGTACATGTCTGTTACTGCCCATTGGGTCAACATCCTCCCAGAAGACCATCAGGAAGTTGGCCCATTCTTGCCACTGTCACCTCCAGGGTGCTTTAGGGGGCCAGCAGCAGGAAGCAGAAGTTCTGCCTCCACCACCTTGCAACCATCCGCCGCTTTGACAGCAGTCCAACCTGCCCCGGTATCTTACCACCTATGTCAGGCCCGGCACTCTCAGGCTGTCCTCCATTTGCTGAGCCTGGGTGAACGGAGCCACAGTGGCCTGGAGCTCCTCCGGACCATCAGGGAGGAGATCAATCAATGGCTGACCCCACGTCAACTAACGGTGGGAAGTGTGGTAGCAGACAATGGGAGGAACACTGTCTCTGCAGTGCAGCAGGGAGGGCTGAGTCATACACCTTGTATGGAACATGTGATAAACCTCATAGTGCATAGGTTTCTTAGATCATTTCCTGCACTACAAGACCTTATGAGGATGTCACGCAGAGTGTGCAAACACTTCAGCCACTCCTACACTGCAAGGAACACCCTGCTCAGGATCCAGAGACAGCGCAGTCTGCCCCAACATCGGCTAATCTGCGACGTGCCAACACGCTGGAATTCTGCCCTCCATATGCTGGACCGCCTGTACGAGCAAAGGTCAGCCGTTACAGACTACCTCATGGGCCAATCAGGCAGCTTCACACCACACTGCGACTTCCAAGTCACACACTGGCAGATGATGCGTGAAGTCTGCCAATTGTTGATCCCTTTTGAGGACGCGACTTTATTTGTGAGCAGGCAGGATTATGGGATCAATGACATCATCCCACTCGTCCGTGTTCTGGAAAGTGCGCTGAAAAGCATCATCAACGAGGATTCCCATGTCACCACTCCAAGGCTGAACATCGCCTTGAGCCCAGAGATGGATGAAGTGCAGATGGAGGGTGAGGAGGAGGAAGATGTGTATGCCCAGCCATTCCACACACCGCCACCTGGCTTCTCTGCCTCTCAATCACAGGAGGAGATGGAGGATGAGGTGGTAGAGGAAGCGGAGGAAGACCCCAGCAGACCCTGGAACTATACCGAGGACAGTGGAGAGGAGAGGCGCTCATTGTCCTTGGTGCAGATGGCAAGGTGCCTGCGGGAGTGTGACAGCCGGATTGTGGACATCCGCCAGAGGGACCAATACTGGCTGGCCACCCTGGTGGACCCTCGCTTCCGCCGCAAAATGGCTGAATTTTTTCAGCCATCAGAGAGGGAGGCAAAACTGGGGTACTACCGGGACCTATTCACCAGTCAGTTGGTCTCAACTTACCAGCGAGACCAGCCAGGTTCCCAGACAATATCCGCTCGGGGGAACCAGCGCGCTCCACTACCACCACCACTAATGGAGGCGTGAGAAGTCGCTACAGCCTCCAATCGCTGATGAGCGATTTCATGCAGCCAGCTGCTGAAGAGGGGACACAACACCGGACTCATGGCTTGGACCAGCATGAGCTCACCAACCAGGTCACTGCCTACCTGGATTGTACCCTGCCCCAAAGTGTCACCGACCCCGTGCAGTACTGGGCAGAGAAACTGGACATTTGGCCTCAACTGGCAGAGTTCTCTTTGGCTGTGCTGTCCTGCCCAGCCAGTAGTGTTGCATCAGAGAGGGTGTTCAGTGTGGCGGGTAACATCATAACACCGCAAAGAACGAGGCTCTCTTGCCACAGTGTTGAGATGCTGACTTTTGTAAAGATGAATCGTGCCTGGATTACATCGGATTATACCACCCCCCTGCCTGATGTGAATAACTAAGTCATCAGTCACTCGTCTTGCATGGCAATCCGTGTGTCCAAGAAACTGACCTTAATATCCCAAATATGTGCCCAACGTAAAAATCCGTGATTTAACTTATTAAGTAATGTTCCCCACTTAGACCCCAAATTAAACAAAATCACCTTAAAAATTCCCTACTTAATTCGGATACATTTAAATAAACAGAACCCCATCTCCAAATTTAATGCCCATGGTGTGTTGGCCATTTAACATCTCCACACCAGCTTAATGCCTCACACCGGTGCACCGTCCAACCCATACCCCAAGAACAGTAACATCCCTAAAATAATCCCTACGACTATGCTTCACAAAGTGGGGATTTCACCTTTTGTGAACTATAGCCGTGTGGTTCTATCCCTGGGGTTCTATCACTGTCACTCACCATTTTGTGAGTGGGTACTAACTGTTCTTGAGGTATTTTGTTGATATCATGAGAGTAGTAAAATCTCGCACCGCAAATCCCGATGGGGTTCTTGTCTGTGCAAATGATTTCACGCCTCTCATGCAGTCACGCATGGAATAAGGCTGTCTATGGGGTATATATCACGGAGGCTGCTGTCCTTCAACTGTGATATAAAAAACCTCCACAGTTAGTTACAGCAACAGTTGCTGAAAGGCAGGTTGACTTGCCTTATTTACGGGTGCCTTTACAATGGGATGCTTTTTTGGGGTTCTCTGCTGCCTAAAATCCACAGTGCATCGTTGGCTGATTTTATGCCCACCTTCAGTACTATGGGCTGGACGCA
>ONZH01004312.1:0-28165 GCA_900303285.1 Rhinella marina
AGACCTGACAAGCTAGAACAAATGGCATGAACGTCAGTATTCATATGTGGCCACCAGTAGTTTCTTTTCAGTAGATCTAGTGTTCCCCGAACAGCTGGATGACCTGCTAGTACGGAACAGTGTGTCTCCTCTAACACTCTCAATCGAAGGGACAAGGGAACAAACATTTTGCCTTCCGGAAGGTCTCTTGGGGCAGAATTTTGTTTGGAGCGAATTTGATCTGAGAGGTGAGAGGAGATGGCTGCCAAAACAGTACCAGCAGGTAAGATGTTACCGGGTTCCGACTCAGGACCCTCAGGGATACCAAAACTCCGAGACAAGGCGTCAGCCCTGACATTCTTGGTACCAGGTCGGAAAGTGACCACAAAATTAAAACGAGAGAAAAACAACGCCCATCTAGCTTGACGGGCATTGAGACGTTTTGCATTATCCAAGTACACAAGATTTTTGTGATCTGTGATCACTGTCACTGGGTGAAGAGCTCCTTCCAGGAAATGGCGCCACACTTCAAACGCCCATTTGATATCATAAATCCTTTCACAAGACGAGAATTTCTTGGAAAAGAATGCACATGGTCTGAGGTTAGTGAGAGCAGCTGACCCTTGAGATAAAACTGCCCCTACACCGACCTCAGAAGCATCTACCTCAACAATGAATGGCTGAGAGAGATCAGGTTGAATTAACACAGGCGCAGAGGAGAACGCTTTCTTGAGTTCCTCAAACGCAGAGTACGCAGCAGGAGACCAGTTACTGGGATCAGCCCCCTTGCGGGTAAGATCCGTGAGCGGCTTGGCAATTACGGAAAAGTTCTTGATAAAATTCCTGTAATAATAGGCGAAACCAAGAAAACGTTGAAGGGATTTTAAATCCGTGGGCCGAACCCAATCCGCGATTGCCTGAACCTTACACGGATCCATCTGAACCTCGGAAGGAGTGACCACATAACCCAAGAATGAAACTTTTTGTACACAAAAAATGCATTTTTCTAGTTTAGCAAACAGAGAATGATTACGCAGACGGGATAACACCAGACGAAAATGTTTACGGTGTGAATCCAGATCAGAAGAAAATATCAGGATATCATCCAGATAGACCACCATAAAAACCCCAATACAGTCATGAAAGATATGATTCATAAAACCTTGGAATACAGCTGGGGCATTGCTTAAACCAAAAGGCATAACCAGATACTCAAAATGTCCCAGAGGCGTATTAAAAGCTGTCTTCCACTCATCCCCTTCCCGGATCCGAATCAGGTTATAAGCTCCCCGTAGATCTAATTTGGAGAACCAGTTGGCCCGCAGAACCTGATTCAGGAGGTCCGGGATGAGGGGAAGCGGTCCAGAGTTTTTAATAGTGATTTTATTAAGTTCACGGTAGTCAATACATGGTCTCAAACCCCCATCTTTTTTCTCAACAAAAAAGAAACCAGCCCCCGTAGGAGATTCGGAAGGCCGAATGTGTCCTATAGCCAAACTCTCATCGATGTATTGTTTTAGAGACTCTCTTTCTGGCACAGACAGATTATAAATCCGACCCTTAGGTAACTTGGCATCAGGTAATAGATCAATCTTACAATCAAAGTCTCTGTGTGGAGGCAAGACTTGAGACAGAGGTTTCGAAAAAACGTCTGCAAAATCTGAAATAAACTCCAGGATCTCAGAATCACATACATTGGTAGAACAAAGGGAAACTTGAGACATATGGGCCTTACACTGAGGGCCCCAGTGAACTAATTCCTGACTGACCCAATCAATAACTGGATTGTGCAGCTGAAGCCAAGGAAGACCCAGAATAATGTCCACAGACAAATCTTTCATTACAAGGAAAGAACAATATTCAATATGTAGTGCACCCACCACCAGTCTTATTTCAGGAGTACAGAATTTGACCAAACCGGCTTGCAGAGGGGTCATATCGACACTAGACACCTGGATAGGAGGGGACAGGGGAATCAAAGAAGGCAATATTTGGGAAACAAATTCAAAATCAATGAAGTTGGCGGCTGAACCAGAATCCAAGAAAGCCTGTCCAACACGTGAGGCTGACTGGAAAGAGACGGTGCAGGGCAAAAATACTCTAGAAACATTAGAGGGTACCTGAGCTCCTAGACAGTCCTCCCGATAACTGTCTGGGAGCGGAAGTTTTCCTGCTGAGGTTTTCTTCGGACAGGACTTCAGCAGATGATCCGGACTCCCGCAGTAGAAGCACAAATGATTCCTCGTACGATGTTCCCTTCTCTGCTTAGGTGTAATACTGCCGAGTTCCATCTGTTCTGGTCCGGATTGGCTGGAGACCGGATTGAGGATCGGCTGAGGAGCAGGAGACACCCGAGGAGGTCGCCTGGATCTTAGACGTCTATCTGCCCAGACGGCCAGGGTCATAGCTTCGTCAAGTGTTTTAGGTTCAGCATGGGCTAACAACAAATCCTTCACATGGTCAGACAGTCCAGTCATGAAAAGGTCTTTCAAAGCCCTATCATTCCACCCGGAATCGGTCACATATTGTCTAAAACTAGCACAGTAATTTTCTGCCATCTGTCCACCCTGACGTAGAGACAATAACTGGGATACAGCTAACGCTGGGTGATCTGGCTCATCATATATCTGACCCAACAAAAAACTCGTCAAGGTATGAGCGCAAAGGAGAGGCAGTGGGTAAAGAAAAGGCCCAGGTTTGGGGGTCTCCGCGCAGGAGAGACATAACCAAACCCACCCTTTGCGCTTCAGTTACAAACGACCGAGGTCGTAAAGAAAAATACAAAATACATCCTTCCCGAAACCGAAAAAATTTCTTACGGTCACCGTAAAAAAAATCAGGAAGGGGGACCTTAGGTTCAGGTGCAGGTGTGGGAACCTGGGGTGCAGACACAGGAGCCGAGGCCTGCATGTTTTCCTGAACCTGAAGGCGTATAGCAAGATCCTGAATCAAATTGGTCAAGGCCTGGACCTGAGCCACCACCACTGACATTTGCTCCATAGGTGGAATAAACGTAGTTGGCAGTATACAGGTTACAGGTATTTTCTGGCTGGTTTTTCTGTCAAGGTTGGGATAAACAGACAACAGAGGAGCGTGTGCCCTGAGCTTACCCAACCCTCTGTCCCTGCCTATTGCCTCACCCACGCTAAACCGTGGGGCGACAACCACGAGTGCTGCGAAATACATTGTATAAGGTGCAGGGAACAGGGAACAACAAACAAGACAGACAAAACACCAAATGGATAGTCAGGAAGCCGCGTCAAAACCAGGAATAACAAAGTAGAAAATCGGAAGACGGTAGAGTAGTCAGATACAAGCCAAGGGTCAAATCAGCAGTCAGGATACACAATACAACACAAGCAGGAATAGCAAGGAATTGCAAAAACCAGCAAGGAGCAGAGAGGAAGGTAGGTATATATGCAGGAAGAAATCCCACCCCCAGGTTCTGAATGGACCAGATTCAGAGAAGCTACTCAGCCAGCACCTGAGTATTAACCCTGAGTAGACAAACCAAACAAGAAGCTGGGCGTTGGCTCCAAAACAACCCACAGTGTGAACGTGGTTCAAGGCAAGGCGTAGGCACTAAACAGAAACACACAAAAACTCAGAAAACCAAGCAAAACATAGAACCTATGTTCTCTGATGACCAGACCTGACAGTTCCATTTTAGGATGTTATTTTTCGTTCTTTTCAGGTGTTGGTTGTAGCTGGGTTCCATTCTTCTGAGATAGTAGTTGCTTCTCCACGTTTTATTTGAGCTTCCTTGTCTGTTGTATCCAGTTGCCATTTTTCCATCAATTTTTGGCCTTGTTCTAAGGAATGGATTACATGCATGGTTCCATCTTTGAATAGTAGTAGTTTTGTAGGGAATCCCAATTTATATGGGATATTATTTTCTCTTAGACAGGAGGTGACTGGTTGTAGCTTTTTCCTTTCTAGGATGGTTGCTTGTGATAAGTCAGTAAAGAGATGGACTTTGTCATATGGTTCAGGTAACGACGTAGTTTTTCTTGCTGCTATCATAATCGCCTCTTTGATGTGGAAAAAATGAATACAAGCTAGTACATCTCTTGGTTTGCTTTCAGGGATGGATTTTGGCTTTGGAAGTCTGTGGGCTCTGTCCACTGTAAGATCTAATAGTGTTGCTTCTGGCACTAGTTTTTGCATCAAGTTTTGTATATATTTAGTGAGTTAATTCGGTAGTACGGATTCAGCAATTCCTCTGAATTTTATATTGTTTCTTCTTGAGCGGTCTTCAAGATCCGCCATTTTAGCTTTTATTGCTGTGACATCGTCATCTAGTGAGTTATGGGCGTCTACAAGGGTATTGTGTGCCCCTGCGTATTCTGCCATTTTGTTCTCAATGTGCCCCACTCTATTACCAAGAACTTCTATATTTGCAGTTAAAGAAGTACACATTTTGTTTATGTCCTTTTTGATAGACAAGTTTAACCCTTTCAGTCCCGGAGGTTTTTTCGGTTATGCATTTTTGTTTTGCGCTCCCTGTCTTCAAACAGCCATAACTGTTTTATTTTTCTGTTCACATAGCTGTATGAGGGCTTGTTTTTTGCGGGACAAGTTGTACTTTCCAACGCCACCATTTAATATTGCATATGGTGTGGTGGGAAGCGGGAAAAAAATTCCAAATCGGGTGAAATTGCAAAAAAAACGCTATTCCGCTACAGTTCTACGGGTTTCTTATTTACAGCGTTCGATGTTCATTAAAACTGACCAGTTACTTTCATTCTACTAGTCAGTACGAATCCGGCAATACCTAATATGTATAGTTTTTCCTGCGTTTTGATAGTAATAAAATAATTAGAAAGTTGCCCTTTTTTTTTCCTTGTCATATCTTGACCCCTATAACTTTTTGGTATTTATGTGTACGGAGCTGTATGGGGGCTAATTTTTATTGATACCATTCTGGGGTGTGTATGACTTTTTGATCGCTTTTTATTTTTATTAGAAAAAAAAAACGACAAAAAAAAACGGCGAATTGCCATTTGGACGCTTTTTTCAGCTACACAATTTGCCGTATTGGAATTTTTATTGTATATTTTAAAAGTACGGGCATTTTTGGTCACGGTGATACCCATGATGTCTATATTTATTGTTATTTAGGTATTTATTTTTTACTTATACGGAAAGGGGGGTGATTTGAACTTTTATATATTTTTTAATTTTTATATATTTTTTTAACATTTTTTTTATTTTTTTGTGCTTATTTTAAAGCTCAAATATGAGCTGATATATTGTGTTTTGTTTTTTTTTCTTTATAAGCAATCAGGGATTTACTAGCTTGAGATAAATCCAAGAATTGCTCATTTCTTATCCTGGCCTGCCATCTAGTGGCCAGAATAAGAATTGCACTTTGAAAGCTGTAAACCTCATCAGCGAGGTTTACAGCTTTCACATCGTGTACAGACTCCCCGATTGGCCACACGGGGTGTCTGTACACGCTTCCGGGTAAAGACGCAACTAGATGCTGTGATCACGTGTGATCACGGCATCTAAAGGCCCAGCAAGACGCCAGCGATCGGGTAAGTAGCGGCAAGCCTCTGCTGTTAGAAACAGCAGAGACTTGCCGGCCATGATGCCCGCCGCACTTGCGAGCGGGCGCCATGTGCCCGCACCGCCCCAGCGCCGTACATGTACGGCGCTGGGAGTCTAAGGGTTAAGGCTAACAGCATGTCTTTCATTAAATTTACAGTAATGGTGTCATTAGATGTAGGAATGTGTTCAAAAACACTGTTTGTGGTGAGAAGGTTTTTTGTAGATTTGCTTCATTTTCTGAAATAAAATCATCTTCTCTTCTGGCTTTTTGTTTTGCAGGGCTGCGAATGCTGGATGAGTCAGACAAATTCACTTCATCATCTTCATCATGTATTAATGCGGTAAGTACTTTCTTTTGTGGTATATTTGTTGGCATTTTTGTATTTTTTGGGGGTTATGTGCTTATATTTCTTTTAGATTGGTTGCGGACCTGTTTTCTTTCTCTTGTTTCAGGTTGCATGAAGGGAGAAGAGCTGCTGCTGCTGCCTTTGCTGTCTGAAGACTCCGTTTCCCGCCTCTCCTCACTACCTCCGCCATCTTTGCCACCCCTGCCCTCAGCTAACAAGAAGTCCTCCAGGTGTTTTGGAGGCTCCCTGGTTTGTCTGCTCTTCACCATGGTAAGTATGGGTCTCTTGCAGGTTCCCAGATGCTGTTTGCTGCTGTGAAAAGTCGCTGTGGTAAGCTGTATGTCGCCGCTGGAGCGAGGCAAGGTAAGCGCTCCACTACAGTGGGGCCATCTTGTTCGGCGCTGGCCACGCCCCCCATTCTTAAAATTTTTAAGGAAATTTCCATAACCACCTTTTTAAGGACCAGTTCATGTGTGAAGTCCCTTTGTGGGGCTTATATAGTAGAAGCCCCTCATAAATGACCCCATGTTAGAAACTGCACCCCATAAGTTACTCAAAACTGATTTTACAAAGTTTGTTAACCCTTTAGTTATTCCACAAGAATTAAAGGAAAATGTAGATGAAATTTATAAATTTCACTTTTTTGGCAGATTTTCCATTTTAGTCCGCTGTTTTTCTTTAACACAATGAGAGTTAACAGCCAAACAAAACTCAATAGTTATTACCCTGATCCTGCGGTTTACAGAAACACCTCATATGTGGTCATAAACTGATGTAAGGGCACACGGCAGGGCGCAGAAGAAGAGCGCCATATGGTTTTTGGAAGGCAGATATTGCTGGACATGTCTCATTTGAAGCCCCCCTGATGCACCCCTACAGTAGAAACAACCAAAAAGTGCCCCTATTTTGGAACCTAATGGATAAGGTAAGAGTTTTATTGGTTCTATTTTGGGGTACATATGATTTTTAATTGTTCTATATTATGTTTTTTTGTGAGGCAAGGTAACCAAAAAATAGCTGTTTTGAAGTTTTTATATTTTGTTTTTTACAGCGTTCATCGACAGGTTAGATTATGTGCTATTTTAATAGAGCAGGTTGTTACAGATGTGATGATATCAAATATGTCTGCTTTGTTTGCTTGTTTTTTGTAGGAAGAGTTAACATTTTTTGGTACCATTTTGGGTACGTGTGATTTTTTGATCATTCATTATTACACTTTATGGTGCAAGATGACAAAAAAATTGGTTGTTTTGGCAGTTTTTATTTATTTATTTTTTACAGTGTTCACCTGAGGGGTTGGGTCATGTGATATTTTTATAGAGCATGTCGTTATGGGTGTGGCAATACCTAATATGTATACTTTTTCATATTTATTTAAGTTTTAAACAATAATAGCATTTTTTAAACTAAAAAAATTATGTTTTAGTGTTTCCATAGTTTGAAAGCCATAGCTTTTTATTTTTTGGCCGATTATCTTGGGTAGGGTAGGGATGAGGTGATGGTTTGATTGGTACTATTTTGGGGGGCATACACCTTTTTGATTGCTTGGTGTCGGATTTTTAGTGATGTTAGGTGACAAAAATTGGCTTTTTTGGCACTGTTTTTATTTTTATTTTTTACGGTGTTCATCTGAGGGGTTAGGTCATGTGATATTTTTATAGAGCTGGTTGTTATGTACGCAGCGATACCTAATATGTCTACTTTTTTATTTATTTCACTTTATCACAATAAAAGCATTTTTTTTAAACAAAAAAATGATGTTTTAGTGTCTCCATATTCTGAGAGCTATAGTGTTTTATTTTTTAGACAATTGTCTTCTGTTTTTTTTTTTACAAAGTTTTTTTTTTTTACAGTATTTATCGGACAGGGTGGATCATGTGATATATTGATAGGGCTGGTCGATACAGACGCGGTGCTACCTAATATGTGTATTTTTTCTTTTTTTTCTATTTTTTATTATAAAATCGGAGGAAAGGGGCATTTATTTCTTTTTTTTTACATTTTATTTTTTTAATTAAAAACACTTTTTTGACTTTTTTTTAAACTGTATTTCTGTCCCACTCTGGGACTTCAACTTTTGGGGGTCTTATCCCCTCTGCAATGCATTGCAATACATCTGTATTGTACTGCATTCCCTATTAGTGTATTACACAGATTGCCTAGGAGACCCAGCCTGGGGTTGAATCTTCTTGACTCCCGTAGAAGACAAGTCCCGATGCCTTGCAAGGCATTGAGCTGCCTTCTCACCCATCGGGTACCCGCCACAACAGCATGGGGACCCAATGGGCTCTCTCACCCACCACAAATACTTTCAATGCCGTGGTCAGCGCTGACCGCGGTATAGAATGGGTTAATCCATCAGCATCAGTTTTTACAGCGAGGCCGGTGGATACAGCAGGGGCCCAGTTATCAGGGACTGCTGGGACCCTGTAGTGATCTGGCACACACTGCTCCGGTGCCCGCCCAATCACCATGACGTAATAGTGCGTCAAAAGGTGGCAAGTCACTTGCCACCATGACGTACTATTACGGCATGTGTCGGGAAGGGGTTAAACCCTTAAGGACCCGCGCTGGTACGGCGCTGGTTGCCATGACTTAAGGACCAGAGCCGTACATGTACGGCGCACTAATCGGGCGAGTGCAGGAGCTGCACCCGCACGATCATAGGCAGGGGTCCCAAGGTGATAATTAGCCAGAGACTCGCTGCATATGCCGGCATCGGTGAAAACACGGATGCCAGCGTATTAACCCCTTGTATGCCACAGTCAAAGCTGACCGCAGCCTGCACGGGGTTTGCAGAGGGTACGGGTGCCCTCCGCTTCCTCATTGGGTCCCTGCGCTGCAGTGACGGGGACCCAATGTCACAGAAGGCAGCCCCAATGCCTTCCATAGGCATCGGGACTGTCTTCTATGGAAACCTGTGAGATCCAGCCCCTGAGGCTGGGTCTCACAGGCAGGTGTTAGCATACAGTAGAAGCTGACAACCAATACATTACAATACACGATGTATTGTAATTAGATATGATATTGTAATAGATATTGTAATTAGATATTTGCCGCTTCGTATATTCGTTACGAATCCTCCTTATTTTCTACTCCGAAGCGAATCCGGATTTTGTCAGAAATCGCTTTGTACAAAAATTAAATGTTCCTAAAATTTTGTACGCTAATGCTACAAAAACGCTTTTTGTCCCCCGGCCCCTTGAAGCGGGAAAATGACAATACCCCCCCCCTCAGAAGCGGGAAAAACCAGCCTGGCCCACCGGGAACTTTATGTTTGCAAGTATACGGAGTGAAGACTTCTCCCTCATTACTCTGCCCTCCTCTCCAGTTCAAGCCAGCGGTGTACAAGACAGCATGGCGAAACAACTACGCCTAAAGTGGGGAGAGATGGTGTGGGGTACCAAGCCTGAACCACCGGAGAGGCCCAAAGAGATCACAGTGGCACAAGTGATCCAGAGAATCGCACGGGCACCTGAGGTGTCTGCCATGCTGGCTGGTGCGGCGGAAGTGGCTGGAACGTCCACTCCGCCGCCGAGGAAGAGAACACCTTCCATGCGGCAGAATCCCATCATGCCTGCATCAGTGACATCCCATGCCCAGACCCTATGGGACTATAAGAAAGCGGTGGAGGACTGGGTAATCCAAGTGCTTGACCATCCGAGGCCAGAAGACCCTACACTGGAAAGGCGAAAAGGAACCGTCATATGGTTTTCGGTGGAGAGAGGCAGTGGCTTCCTTGCAGACGACGAGGACGGAGAGGGGTACCTCGTGGGCTGCAGGTCTGTTAAACGGCTTTACCTGCCCCAAGCCCGTCACAGCCCGTCAGGTGGAATATACCCCCATGGCATCCCTGAAAGGCCCCTTTCCTACTGGGATAACGTTACTGTCTAACCCCTGGTCCCTGCATCACCAGAAGAAGTTTGGCCAGGGAAACCAGCAGCCGCAGGACTCGTGCGCTGCCTACAAGAGACAGCAGATGGCACCCTCCATTTCAGAGAGAAGCCACAGCCGGAGCCTCTGATCCCTGGATTGCCACCACCACTACCACCACAGTCCTTTCACCTGGGTTAGCTGACTACCTCATCTTTCACTTTCCAGCCCACGGTGATCCAGTACCAGCTACCATGGAAAATGGCATCAGCAGCAGCCGGGGATCTGGCGGTTCATCCTTGGATGCAGCCTTGCCTCAACCGCTGCAGCCAGAAATCCTTACCTCTGCTGTCCCGGCTGGAGGATCCGGAAAGGTGAAGGCTCAAGTGGCAAACTTAAAAACTGTGCTAAAAAAAACATTTTTTTGTCACCTTACATCACTAAAAGTGCAACACCAAGCGATCAAAAAGGCATATGCCCCCCAAAATAGTACCAATCTAACCATCACCTCAACCAGCAAAAAATAAGCTCCTACCTAAGACAATCGCCCAAATAATATAAAAAAAACTATGGCTCTCAGACATTTAGACATGAAAGCGTGATTTTTTTTGTTTCAAAAATAATATTATTGTGTAAAACTTAAATTAAAAAAATATACATTTTAGGTATTGCCACATCTGTAACAACCTGGTCTATAGAAATCTCACATGAACTAACCCCTCAGGTGAACACAGTACAAAAAATAAAGTAAAAATCGCGTCCGTGCGGTCTACTGGCATCGGCCTCATGGATCCAACCACGCATGCGCTAGCTCTCTGCGCACTTCGGATCCATGAGGCCGATGCCAGTAGACCGCATGGGCGCAGACTCGGGTAAATATTGTGCATGCGCGGGATTACGCTGCAGCCGGAGGAGGTCACCGGGATGATTTGAAGTGAATAATAAGTAGGTGGGCGGTGCTGGGCTCCAAGATTTGCAGCATGGCCGGGCTCCAGCAGCGCAAAGCACTTCCCCTTGTGCTCCTTATTTGAGTGATTTGAATATTAATCAAAAAACGCTTTTTTTATAAAAATAGAACTCTAGGATCAATAAGAATAGCATATTTAGAATGAGCGCAGTGAGACCTAAACACAAGTGTGACTATCTATATAGGCCAAAACCTGGTGACAGAATCCCTTTAATTGTGGAACACCTAAAGGGTTAACAACGTTTGTAAAATCAGTTTTGAATATCGTGAGGGGTGTATTTTCCAAAATGGGGTCACTTTTTGGAGTTTAACTCCTGCATCAGGGGGGTCTTCAAATGTGACATGACAACTTAAACCATATGGCGTTCCTTTCCTTCTGCGCCCTGCTGTGTGCCCATACAGCAGTTTACGATCACCAATGGGGTGTTTCTGTAAATTACAGAATCAGGGTAATAAATAATGCATTTTGTTTGGCAGGTAACCCTTGCTTTGTTCATGGAAAAAATGGATAAAAATCTGCCAAAAAAGTGAAATTCTGAAATTTCGTCTATATTTTCCTTTAATTCTTGTGGAACACCTAAAGGGTCAACAATGTTTGTAAAATCAGTTTTGAATACCTTGAGAGGCGTGGTTTCTAAAATGAAGTCTTTTTGGGTGGTTTCTATTATGTAAGCCTTACAAAGTGATTTCAGACCTGAACTGGTCCTTAAAAAGTGGATTTTGGAAATTTTCTGAAACATTTCAAGATTTGCTTCTAAACTTCTAAGCCTTCTAATGTCCCAAAAAAATAAAATGTAATTTTCAAAATGATCCAAACATGAAGTAGACATATGGGGAATGTAAAGTAATAACTATTTTTGGAGGTATTACTATGTATTTTAAATGAGAAATTGAAATTTGGAAATTTGCAAATTTTTTCAAATTTTTGGTAAATTTGGTATATTTTTATACATAAAAGTTTACCACTGTCATGAAGTACAATATGTTACAAGAAAATCTCAGAATGGCCTGGATAAGTAAAAGCGTTTTAAAGTTATCACCACATAAAGTGACACATGTCAGATTTGCTAAAAATGGTCTGGTCCTGAAGGGGTTAAACAATAATGTTTTGTAAAGGTATGTGCTGTTTTCAACGTTGCTGTTATGGTTTCACCTGATGACTCAATACTGATGGTAGGAAATGTCTATCCCTATCTGCATCCCTGACTATCCTGTCGTACGCTAGCCCTGATGGTGGACTGCGCACTGACCACCAACTCCCTAACTCACTCCTGAATTGTCCCAAAGATAGGATAGAGGGGCAGAAAGACAAAGAGGATAGAATAACACAAAAGACCTCAAAACCCAAACTAAGGAAATCTACCACCAGAGCTAAAAGGTGAAACTGCAAGACCAAACTGATAAAGGAAAAGGAGAAAACAGATATGCGGCACACTACAACACTCACAGTGCAGCAAAAGGAAAAAGAAAGATGGGCGAGATAATAAACAATACAAAACACGACCTTTGCAAAACACACCAAAAGCAAAGGACAGAACAACAAGTTATACACTCGCACAAAATCTTTCACACGATACTCAAAGCCTCTTCAAGGCGCTAGATCAAAAATAGAAATCACCTCCACTCCTGTAAGCTGGTCTCTTGTGGCAAACACATGCGAGCACCAGCATTGAATGAATGGACTGGCAGCTATTTAAACTAACCGGGCGTCGCCAGATTAAGTGCTCAGCACCAGAGGTAAAATTAGAAGTCCAAAAGGGCTCCAGCAAAATGGCTTCGCCCATGCATGCCTGGACCCAAAATGTAAACAAACACAAAATCAGCGGCGTCTAAACCGTACGGGCCTAACAGTTGCCGCCTTACATATTTGCTCCATAGAAACAGATGCTCTCTCTGCCCAGGAAGCTGCCATTGCTCTTGTGGAATGTGCCCGCAACTCCTGCAGAACTTCCTTACCTAGAGATTTGTAATATAAAGTAATAGTTTGTCTAATCCACCTTGAAATAGAACTTTTTGTTGCCTTCTTCCCTTTATTTGGCCCACAAAACATGTCCTTTCTCCAGTCTTTAGATCTTTCCATACAAGTAAGTACTGATCTGCGGATATCAAGGATATATAATATTCAATCGGTTAATTGGGTCGGTGTGACCTACCTTTTTTTTGTTTAAAAATACACTGTACTTGCCACTGTCACATGGATCTATAATAGTCATTCAGACGGTTAATTGGGTTGGTGTGACCTATCTTTTTTTTTTTGCTTAAAATACACTGCACTTGCCACTGTCAAAGGGATATATAATAGTTATTTAGCCGGTTAATTGGGTCGGTGAGACCTACCTATATTTTGAAACTCAAATCACTGCCTAAGGGCCCTTGCACACGACCGTATAAGATCATATGAGTGCGGGACAGTAGTCCTGCGGGTGGCCCGAAGTGCACAGCATCATAGTAATCTATGATGCTGTGCGCCCCGTGCGCACGATCTATGCCGCTCCGGGACATATGGCCCGCTCACGGACCGTATGTCTCGGAGCACATATGGTCACGTGCAAGGGCCCTAACTAGAACGTTTAAAAAATAATCTTTATTAAACAACTCTAAAAATGAACAGGAGAGAACCTGTTGGACCAGGTACTTTAGGCTTAAGTGAAGCGAGGGGAAAGAGACGTGGAATCTAGTGAGATAGAAAACACTGTATGGCAGTGCTCAAATTATCCAGCATCTTGGCCTTACACAAAAATGTCTAAAATCTAATATAACATCGAAACTAACATAGAATTTGTGCTTGAACTGCTACACTTTATCTTGGAACACAATGTGTTCCTCTTCGATGGTCGTGTATACTACCAGCTCAGGGGGGTGGCAATGGGGAGCCCGGAGCGGGAGGTGGTATTTTCTGAAGACATCAATGAATGGGCTGAGCACATGTTTATGGCTCCGCTACATTGATGATGTGCTGATTTTGTGGTCAGGCACCAGAGAGGATTTTCAGAAGTTTGTGGACAGGTTGAACCAGAATGATTTGGGTCTATTTTTTGCCTCAGAGATCCATGAGAAAGAAATCACCTTTCGTGATCTTACTATCTTTAGGGGCCAGTCAGGAGGCCTGGGGACACCCCTGTTCTGCAAAAAAAAACTGCTACGAATAGCCTGCTTCAGTGGAATAGCTGCCACCTGACTCCGCTTAAGAGGAGCATTCCTAAAGGGCAATACTTGAGGTTGGCCCAGAATTGCTCCCAATTAGCAGATTTTCGATTTGCGGCTAAGGACTTACAGAATCTTTTTCTGGATAGGGGTTACCCACAGCAGGTTTTGGGACAGCAGGTAAGCGTCCGTATTACAGCCATCCTAGCGCCAGTGCCGCCACCTCAGGGGTGGACGGCGTCCTCTATTTGTGTCTGTCCTTCTAATACTCCTGACGCTCCTGATGAGCCTTAAATTAGGCGAAACGCGTAGAACGGTTGTATAGGGAGGTGATATGAGAGTAGGGCGATAGGCACCTGAATTACAGCGCTGAGCTGTCGGTACGGCTTATAGGGAGGATATTAGCAATAACAGAGGTGGCATGTGTATTCCGGTGGAGACTGTCGGCTGAATGGGCCAAGTTGATGTATATGGGTCCATGCCGTATTGAGTACCCAGGATACTGTGCATCACCTAAAATATACCCCTTGTGAGACCACATTTGTGCCTGATTAAACCCAGTTGCGCTTATAAATTTGTGCCCCGTAGGGTACATAAGGGCGTCTGGGTATTGCTAGGTGTCATTTTATTTGACACCAATGTGTGGACCTCTGTATTAGATTTTAGACATTTTTGTGTAGGGCCAAGATGCTGGATAAATTGAGCACTGCCATACGGTGTTTTCTATGTCACTTAGGCAGCCTAGATTCCACGTCTCTTACCCTTCACTTCACTTAAGCCTAACGTACCTGGTCCATCAGGTTCTCTCCTGTTCATTTTTAGAGTTGTTTAATAAAGATTATTTTTTAAACGTTCTAGTTAGGCAGTGATTTGATTTTTACAATATAGGACGCAAACCAGTTCACTACATATATTTTGGGTTTAAAATACACTGTACTTGCCACTGTCAAAGGGATATATAATAGTTACTGAGCTGGTTAATTGGGTCGGTGTGTCCTACAGTTTTTTTTTGTCTAAAATACACTGTACTTGCCACTGTCAAAGGGATATATAACAGTTATTCAGCTGGTTAATTGGGTCATGTGACCTACCTATATGTTGGTTTGAAAAAAGTTCAGACTAGAGATGAGCGAACGTGCTCGTAACAAGCACTGTAGCGCTCTGCTCCCCTGCGCTCGCATGGGCGCAGGCATCCGCTTCCGTCGGGTGAGGAGGATTGAAGCGGATGCCTGCGCCCATGCGAGCTCAGGGGAGCCGAGCGCTACAGTGCTCGTTACCAGCACGTTCGCTCATCTCTAGTCCAGACCTATCTGAAGAAATTCTAGGAGTACTGTCATAGCCAGATCCTTATTTCTGATATTTGAGGATTCTATATTGTCAAGGAGTGATCCACAGGATTGGTGCTTAGCAAATGTGGTGTCAATATTCAAAAAGGGTTCAAAAACAGAGCCTGGAAACTATAGGCCGGTAAGTTTAACATCTGTCATGGGTAAACTATTTGAAGGTTTTCTAAGAGATGCTATCTTGGAGTACCTCAATAAAAATAAGCAAATAACACCATATCAGCATGGCTTCATTAGGGATTGGTCACTTTAATGGGAGTCTGTCACCACTATATGACCATATACAGCGCTTACATGGCTCTGTAGTACACCTACACATGAATGTAATGGTACCTTTGTTATTTTCTTTAGACCTGCAGATGCAGGAAAAACGCTGTTTAATTCATGTATGACTGAGCACTCGCAAGTGCCCAGGGGCGGTGTTCAGTGTGTAGGAGCCCAGGCTGCTCTGCCTTCTTTCATGGGTACTCTTCCCTTCTGTCTTTGCCCACCCTCCTATTCCCTACAAGGAGGGCTATTTATTTATCTGCATATGTTTTACATTCATTTATTCAGCAAATTATTGAGTTATCTATTCATTTATTTATGATTTAATGTTTTAATTATCTTTATATATCTTTCTTATTTATCAGTAAAGTAGGTTACATTTGATGATTCTGGGCACTATTAATCTATAAGTTTGCCTTTCCCTAATGCCCTTATAGGTGAGCTGACCGTTGGCCTAAACATTAAAACAAAGCTCTCCAGATCCCCCCTGTGTGCTGACCGCACTTTTCCTTCGGCAGGGAGATGTTATTTTTCTCCTGTACAGCCTATACGGGCTTACCTCCCGTTCGGCTGTACATTCTATTCTCCTCCGCCCCCAGTCACGTGATCTCACGGAACAGCAGTGATAGCCCTGCTCCATTAAACATCTGCACACTATACATGGGCTTTCCTGTTCCTATATTAATACATTTTAACATTCAGTATTTACACTTGAATCACCAATGTTTATAACTGTGCACTATGCAGTATTTATATATGTGTTTTTAATTAGTGGTGTGGCAGTTTTGTCTCTTATGTTTATACTAATGAGTTGACACCTCTGGGCTGGCCTGTAACTGCCTACTCTCCACCTCACCTCTTTTGGTGGTTTTTAGCCCATTTAAGTGTTGAATGAGTGCATGTTTATATGTAGCAACATACTGTACCTGATGAAGGGGTCTATGTGTACCGAAACACATTGTACCATCTGCTAATAAAGATTGAAACTTAGTTTGACAACATCGATTGGTTCCTTGCGCCGTGGGATCTTTCTTTCCTCTGCTATTTGAGAAACGGTGAGGAGGCAGGGTCTTGGCCTCTTTCTTGCTAAAGACTTCTGCAAAACTGGCATACTGTGGAGGAAAGCCATAGCAGGTCTTCAGGTACCGGAGGTGAGGAAGCAGGTTGGGCTTCCAATAAGCAGGTGGGCCGACAGGAGGATATCCAACATAGGATCTGACTAGAGTGCCAGTCCAGGAGTGGAGTGTGCTGAAGCAGCCAGGAAAGACCAAGGGTACCAGGATTCACGGAAGCCAGAAGCACATAGGAGATCATCTCTGAATGCATAACCTGTATTTGCAACTTAAGGGGCATAGTAACAAAGAGCACAGGTTCGGGAAGTGGAATCCCATTTACTGAAACCACTGACAGAGGCCTTTCTAGATGGATGGTAGGGAGCCGGTACTTATGGACCAGAGCCTGCTGAATGAAGTTACTGGCTTACCCAGAGTCCAAGAATGCAGGCACAGACAGAGTAAAACATGAACAGCAAACCTACTTTCCCTTCTAAGGTAACATTAACCGATGATAATAAAAATATTATTATTATTATCTACAAAAACCAATAAATAATAAAAAAAAACTTTATAGTCACACGATAAACATGATTAGATCATAGAATTTTATTTAACACATTAACTACATGATTGGCATACACAAATTAAAAAGTTAAAAACAACAAAAATGTGGTGGTCGGACGGCAGTATAAAAATAAAGTGCAAGTGCATAATAGTTACAGAAACAGAGTAACTTCCTAGTGAAAGAGTCACCGAAACCGAAAGTTTTGGAGAGGACTTCTCCTTCTCTAGAACTCCTTCTCCTACTGGTCCTAGACACTGGTGTGTTTCCAGCTTCTGTGGACAGTTGTGCACAAAGTGGGCCTTGCCTCCACATTACAGACACAGGATCTCTGCTTTGTGGCATAGATGCTCCTGTCAGACAATCAGAGGCACTCTACCTGCATGGTGTCTTCAGATGGGGTGGACAATTGTGAAAGGACCGCCTTCTGGAAGTATAGAGCCAGACGAGGTGATCTTATAGTGTGTGCAACTTCCTTAGAATGTTTCCTGAATCGCATATCAATTCTTGTGGCCAACATAATCAGGCCATTCAGAGTGGACGGATGGTCACGACCAGCTAATTCATCCTTAATCCGGTCAGAAAGGCCCTCCCAGAACACCACTAGTTAAGCCTCATTGTTCCATGCAAGTTCTGCAGCCAGCGTACGAAACTGGATGGTGTACTGACCCACAGACAGGGAACCCTAACATAGATGCAGCAGAGCTGAAGCAGTGGAGGACATGCAGCCCAGGTCTTCAATGACCAGCTGGAAGGTAGCAAGGAAAGACTGCAGGTTAGTGAGCTCCAGACCCCCATGTTCTCAAATAGGATTTGCCCAAGCAAGGGCCTCATCAGACAGCAGGGACACAATGAAGGGGACCTTGGACCACTCAGTAGGAAACAAACACCAAACCTATATCCCCACCTGTAATCAATCCATATACACAATAGAATAGAACACTAATAGAAGCATATGTGGTTGTAAACTAAATAAGCTAATTACACATCCATCATTATTATAACATCAAATTTTTATTAGACATATATTACAGACATGATTGGCATACACAAACGATTTAAAAAAGGTTTAAAACCACAACACAGTGATGGTGACTAGAGATGAGCGAGCACTAAAATACTCGGGTGCTTGTTATTCGAGTCGAATTTTTCCCGATGCTCGGGTGCTCGTTTCGAATAACGAACCCCATTGAAGTCAATGGGAGACTCGAGCATTTTTTGCAGAGGACCAAAGCTCTGCACAGGGAAGGTTGCGTGAAAACCTGGAAACCTCAGAAAATGATGGAAACACCACGGAAATGGACAGGAAACAGCAGGGGCAGCATGCGTGGATGCCTCTGAGGCTGCCTAATTGTACCATTATGCCAAATTCT
This sequence comes from Rhinella marina, assembly GCA_900303285.1. Taxonomy (NCBI): domain Eukaryota; kingdom Metazoa; phylum Chordata; class Amphibia; order Anura; family Bufonidae; genus Rhinella; species Rhinella marina. Next base: position 18,464 of record ONZH01004312.1, read on the forward strand.
GGGCAACAGCCTGGAGGTGACCCTCAAGACAATTGTGCTGACCCAGACCAAGATGGGCAAGGCACATGCCCATCACATGTTAGTAAAGCACCCAACTAGGTGCAATGAAGGTCCATCACCACCTGCGGGTGACACCACTGCCCATGCTGGCACTGCTGTCCTATCCCCCGCCCCACGACGCAGGCATAAGCCTGACACAGCGTGGTGACAGCTTGGTGACCAAGTTAGATTGAGGTAGCAGGTGAACCACCCAAAAATTTACCCTGACACAGCATGGCAGTGAACCCAGAGTAACCAAGTGAGACTGAGGTAGCAGGTGAAGCACTTAAAATTTTACCCTGACACGGAATGGCGGTGAACGTCAGACGCCGCCTGCATGAGATTAGGGATAGAGCTGCTGTCTGTCAAGCAGAGTGTTAGGGCCTCAATTTAGATTTTGGTTAGGCAGGAATCAGCCACAAAGAACCCAACAGCCCTTCTAAGGGCTACAAGCACCTTTTTTTTTGGTCTCCTCCTGGCTGCTGCATGAGATTAGGGATAGAGCTGCTGTCTGTCAGGGAGAGTGTTAGGGCCTCAATTTAGATGTTGGTTAGGCAGGAATCACCCACAAAGAACCCAACAGCCTTCTAAGGGCTACAAGCACCATTTTTTTTGTCTCCTCCTGGCTGCTGGCTGGGACTTGTAGTGCAGCTACCGCCATCTTGGCTGCACACTGTTAGGGCGTGAAATTAGAACGTGGTTAGGCAGGAAACATCCACAAAGAACCCAACGGTCCTTCTAAGGGCTACAACGACCTTTTTTTTTGTCCTCCTCTCGGCTGCTGACTGGGACTTGTAGTTCAGCTACCGCCATCTTGGCTGCACGCTGTGCACAGCGAGTGGTGGCAGAAGGGACAGCACGTGGTCCACACAGACCCAAAACAAATTGCCCAAAGTCCTCTCAGTACTCATTTTTGTGTGTCGTGTGCTGTACAGTAGCGTCAGTCTAGGGTATACGTTTTTTCTCTTTTTTTCAGTTATATATCCTACAGTGCAGTACAAAATCTGTCATGTGCTGCACACTAGCCGGAGTCTAGAAAATATACATTTTTTTCTCTCATTCATATATCCTACAGTCCAGTGAAAAATTCTGTGGTGTGTGGTACACTATCCGCAGTCTAGAGAATACGTTTTTGGCCTCAGATATTAATTCGACAGTTTAGTGATTACACAAAATGTTGAACCCAAGGGCTAAGGGTCGAGGACGTGGGGGGGGGCAGAGGCCATGGTCCTGGGCAGGGTGACACAGTACCTACTGATGAGGGAGCAGTGGAACTCTGCAGAGTTTAACTCCCTAGCTTTATCTCACAACTTACAAGGTCACGTGGTACACCACTATTGAAACCACAACAGTGCGAACAGGTGATGACGTGGATAGCGGATAATGCGTCCAGTAATTTATCCACCACCCAGTCTTCCACACAGTCCACCCACTTTAGCCAAGGGAGTAGACCTCTGGCTCCTCCAGCTCAACCTCCTTCCCTCCAGCCTGCCCCCCCCATGGAAAATATGGATTCAGATCCAGCATACTCACAGGAAGTCTTTTCAGGACCCTACCCAGAGACACAAAGCACTGCTCAACAGCAATCTGAGCAGTTGCTCTGTCCCAATGCCCAAAATTTAGAACTTTTGCAGTCTGTGGGTGATGAGAGTGTGGACTTAGTGCAAGTAGTGCGTCAAGAGGTGTCGGATGATGATGAGACACGGTTGTCAGACATTGAAGTTGTTGTCAGGGCAGTAAGTCCCAGGGGGGAGCAGAGTGAGGAATCGGAGGAAGAGCAGGTGGATGATGAGGTGACTGACCCGAGCTGGGTTGGTAAGCCTAGTCAAGACAGTACTTCTGAGGGGGAGGCAATTGCAGCACCAGAACAGGTTGGAAGAGGCAGTGGGGTGGCCAGAGGGAGAAGCAGGGCCAGAGCAAGTAGATCAGCAACTGTTTCACGGAGTGAAGCTCCCGTGCCGAGGCCTAGATGTTCGGAGGTTCTTTAAAGAAAGTGAGGATGACCGACGGACTGTGGTGTGCAACTTGTGCCACACCAGGATCAGCAGGGGAGGCACCACTACCAACCTAACAACTACCAGCATGCTCAGGCACACGACTCAATGGAACCAAGGCCGTTCACCTCCTGCAGATCACACCACTGCTCCTTCCCCTGTGTCACATGCTAGATTTGCGAGTCAACCCCCCGCCCAGGACCCCGGCACGAGCGCCTCCGCCCTACAACCACCCCTTCACCTCCACGATCCTCCACACCCTACACCAATGTGTCCCAGCGCAGCGTTCAGCTGTCTTTGCATCAGACATTGGAGCGCAAATGCGAATACGCTTCCACCCACCCACATGCACAAGCCCTAAACGTCCACATTTTCAAACTGCTGAGCCTGGAGATGCTGCGCTATAGACTGGTATAGATTGAGGCTTTCCGCAACCTGATGGCGGTGGCTGTCCCTCGGTACTTGGTCCCCAGCCGCCACTATTTTTCACGATGTGCCGTCCCAGCCCTACACCAGCACGTGTCAGAGAACATCATCCGTGCGCTGACCAACGCAGTTACTGAGAAGGTCCACCTAACCACGGACACGTGGACAAGTGTTGGCGGGCAGGGACACTATATCTCCCTGACGGCACATTGGGTTAACTTGGTAGAGGCTGGGACCGAGTCTGACCCTGGGGCCGCTCATGTAATGCCCACACCGAGGATTGCGGGGCCTACCTCGGTCACGGTTTCTCAGACTTTTTATGCCTCTTCCTCCAACCCCTCCTCCTCCTACTCTCAAATACAATCTGTGAGCACGGTGCCTTCAGTCGGTAGCTCTAGGCGCAGCAGCACTGCCATGGATAAGCGCCAACAGGCGGTGCTGAAACTGCTGAGCTTAGGTGACAAGAGGCACACCGCCCAAGAGCTGTTACAGGGCTTCACGGCGCAGACCGATCTTTGGCTGGCGCCTCTGAAACTCAAACCAGGCATGGTTGTGTGTGACAACGGGTGTAACCTGGTGGCGGCTCTGCAACTCGGCAGACTGACACATGTGCCATTATACACCAATACTATTTCCCAAAGTAACAACAACCCATATAAACACTGCATATAAAATGCCGGCCCACGTGTTCAATCTTGTGGTTCAGTGGTTCCTCAAGACCTACCCCAATATGTCTGATTTGCTCACCAAGGTGCGACGCATCTGTGCGCATTTCCACAAGTCAACCACAAATGCTGCCACTCTCAGGGCAGTGCAACAACGCTTACAACTGACAGCTCACCGACTGTTATGCGATGTGCCCACACAATGGAATTCCACATTACACATGTTAGCCAGGGTTTACCAGCAGCGCAGAGCGATTGTAGACTGCCAGATGACAACTTCCATGAGAACTAGTAGTCAGGTTAGTCAGCTTCCTCAAGTCTACAATGAGGAGAGGACGTGGATGTCTGATATCTGTCAGGTGTTAAGCCACTTTGAGGAGTCAACACAGATGGTCAGCGGCGATGCAGCCATTATTAGCGTCAACATCCCACTGCTTTGTCTGCTGAAAAACTCACTGCTCAGCATGAAGTCAGAGGCTTTGCACTTGTCACAGGAGATGGGGGAAGAAGATATGTTGCTTGATAGCCAGACCACCCTCAGGTCTGTTTCTCAGCGCGTATTGGAGGAGGAAGAGGAGGAAGAGAAGGAGACTGTTGGCGAGACTGAAGAGGGTACCTATGGTCATTCCTTCTTATCTGTTGAGCGTGTATGGGCTGAAGAGGAGGAGTTGGAGGAGGAGGAAATTGAGAGTCAGCCTATTGAGGAAAGGGAATTCTTGCGTGTTGGGACTCTTGCGCACATGGCTGACTTCATGTTAGGCTTCCTTTCCCGTGACCCTCGCATTTTTGCCAACACCGATTACCGGGTGTTCACCCTCCTGGACCCCTGGTACAAGCAGAACTTTTCCACTCTCATTCCTGTAGAGGAGAGGAGTATGAGAGTGAATCAATATCAACAGGCCCTGGTGCACAAGCTGAAACTATCCTTCCCATCTGACACCGCTAGCAGCAGAGGACGTAGTTCTGTGGGCCAACTAGCGGGGGAGAGGAGGGGAGCAGGCAGCTTGTCCAGCACTGGCAGGGGAACACTCTCCAAGGCCTTTGCCAGTTTTATGGCACCTCAGCAAGACTATGTCACCCGTCCCCCAGTAGGAGGGGAGCTGTTCAGAAAGATGGTGAGGGAGTACCTAACTGACCATACCAACGTCCTGCATGATCACTCTGCTCCATACAACTACTGGGTTGCAAAGCTGGACACAACAACTGGCGCTGTACACCTTGGAGGTGCTGGCCTGCCCTGCCGCTAGCGTGCTGTCAGAGCGGGTCTTCAGTGCAGCTGTTGGCATCATCACTGATAAGCGTACACGCCTGTCAACTGACAGCACTGACAGGCTGACGATTATTGAAATGAATAAAGCCTGGATTTCACCGGAATGCAAATCTCCACCGGGGGAAAGCAGCTCAACATGAAGATTCTTTATGTATCCTCTCCTCTTCCTCCTCCTCCTCTTCGCACACAAACACTGAGCCAACAGGCAATGTTTCTGAGGGCCAACTGGCGCTCTTTACAAACAATGTTTACGGAGGGCCACCTACAGGCCCTCTCTCCAATAAATTTTTTAGGAGCGTCAACTACAGACACTCAAAAACAATTTTACAGGAGGGTCAACTACAGACACTCCAAAACAATTTTACAGGAGGGTCAACTACAGACACTCCAAAACAATTTTTTAGGAGGTTCAACTTCAGACACTCCAAAACAAATTTTTGGGAGGCTCATCTACAACCATTTGACTGCAATCTCAGTCTGACCAAGGCATTGGTGGTGTCACCGCCATGCTGTATCAGTGTAAAATTTTATGTGCTTCTCCTGCTACCTGAGTGTCACTTGGTCACTCTGGGTACACCGCCATGCTGTGTCAGTGTAAAATTTTATGTGCTTCACCTGCTACCTGAGTGTAACTTGGTCACTCTGGGTTCACCGCCATGCTGTATCAGTGTAAAATTTTATGTGCTTCACCTGCTACCTCAACTAACTTGGTCATTTGTTGGTGTCAACACTAGAGTGCGGCTACTATACCGCACACGACAGAATTGTTCACTGCACTGTACTACTGTAGTATATATAACAGAGAAAAAAAGGAATTTTTAGACTGCGGCTAATTTACCGCAAACCACTCCATTTTTCACTGGACTGTAGTACATATAACTGAGAAAATACATATTTTATAGACTGACGCTGCTGTACAGCACACTACAGAATTGTTCACTGGACTGTTGTATATATAAATGAGAAAAAAACGTAGTCTTTAAATGGCGGCTATTTTACCGCAAACCACTACATTTTTCACTGGACTGTAGTACATAAAACTGAAAGAAAATACGTATTTTATAGACTGACGCTACTGTACAGCACACTACATAATTGTTCACTGGACTGTAGTGTATAGAAATGAGAGAAAAACGTATTCCCTAGACTGACGCTACTGTACAGTACACTACATAATTGTTCTCTGGACTGTAGTGTATAGAAATTACAGAAAAACGTATTCCCTAGACTGACGCTACTGTACAGTACACTACATAATTGTTCACTGGACTGTAGTGTATAGAAATGACAGAAAAACGTATTCCCTAGACTGATGCTACTGTACAGTACACTACATAATTGTTCACTGGACTGGACTGTAGTGTATAGAAATGAGAGAAAAACGTATTCTCTAGACTGACGCTACTGTACAGTACACTACATAATTGTTCACTGGACTGTAGTGTATAGAAATGAGAGAAAAATGTATTCCCTAGACTGACGCTACTGTACAGTACACTACATAATTGTTCACTGGACTGTAGTGTATAGAAATGAGAGAAAAACGTATTCCCTAGATTGACGCTACTGTACAGTACATTACATAATTGTTCACTGGACTGTAGTGTATAGAAATGAGAGAAAAACGTATTCCCTAGACTGACGCTACTGTACAGTACACTACATAATTGTTCACTGGACTGTAGTGTATAGAAATGAGAGAAAAATGTATTCCCTAGACTGACGCTACTGTACAGCACACTACATAATTGTTCACTGGACTGTAGTGTATAGAAATGAGAGAAAAACGTATTCCCTAGACTGATGCTACTGTACAGTACACTACATAATTGTTCACTGGACTGCAGTGTATAGAAATGAGAGAAAAACTTATTCCCTAGACTGACGCTACTGTACAGTACACTACATAATTGTTCACTGGACTGTAGTGTATAGAAATAAGAAAAAAACGTAGTCTTTAAATGGCGGCTATTTTACCGCAAACCACTACATTTTTCACTGGCCTGTAATACATATAACTGAAAGAGGAGGGGAGGCACTCTTTGAGAACACGTGACGGCATGACGTAGGCTGTGCGCTCCTGCTGCTTGTTTCCCCTCCTCCTCCCCCCCTTCTGCTTTCAGCTGAAGCCTGGAATCTTTCCCCTGCTTACCCCGGGGTGGAGGCCCTCTGTTGGCTGTGGGATGTTGTGGGACGCCGGGGTGCTCGGTTGGAGCCGCGGAGGGGAGTGGAGGACCGGTGAGCCGGAGGATGTGCGGTGGAGCGCGGATCATGGGAGGCCGGGTCGATGGAGGCGGCGCTCCCGCCAGCTGGGATATCTGTGAGCCGGCCTCCACTCTCTCGTAGCTGGTCACGTGGGACGCCGTGTGAAGCGGTGTGAAGCCGCTCATGAGGAGACGGGACCCGTGGCCCGGAAAGAACTAGTAAAACAAGGCCGTTTTCCCTGACTACTCTGGGGGGTGAGTGTATATGTGGACTTGTGGACCCGTGAATAAAACCCTTTCAGGGTGTTGATATTGGATGACGACCGGGATTCTTGCAAGTAACTGTTTTAGGGGTATTCGTTTGTATGGAACCCCCTCTTCCTATGTTTTCTATGTATAGGCTGATTTACATGAGTAGTCTGGGCCTCATGTTAAAGCTCATTTTGAACTTATATATGGGGACTAGAACTTGCACTACTTGGAGCAGAAAAAGGCTCTGCTACAAGCGGAATATATCAAGAAAATACCGATGAAAATACTGATGACATTTAAAATAGCAACTTTTCCTCACTTTGAATAATGAAATGACTAATGTAATAACGGGTACTCTTATTTTTCCAGACTGTGTGCAGTTAGCACTGAGGAAGTGTGCAGGAATTCCTGTAGAGACCGGGGGAATTATTATATACCCGAATGCTGATACCAGTTAACGAATTTCGAGTGTAAATCTGCTTCAGTCTGAGTGGAATTCCTCTATAAGAGCGAGATCGTAGAGATAAGAATTTCTAATAAAGGGTTAAAGCAGTCCCGTAAATCAGGAGGAACAGCTTATCCCCCGGAAAGCAAGCAAACTCACAAGATGGATAAGTACTTAAAATCTCCTGCTGATAATATTAAAACCCGTGCACAGAAACCTCAATATCAAACAAAAGAACTAGATATATCAACCTGTTCAAGATATTCGGCATTACAGGAGGAAGGGGGAGGTGGAATGCAGGCAATGGAGGAGAATCATGCTCCAATATTGGACACTATTCTCAAGGAGGTTCAAAATTGTAATAAGGCTATATCTGAAACCTCACAACAAATAGGATATCTTAAAGCTGATATAATGGAAATTAGAGATGACTCTAATAAGACTCGGGAGAGGGTGAGGGCATTAGAAGCATCTATCCTGGTGTTAACTAAGGAGGTGGAGGAGTTAAAAATGAATATGAAGCACATTAAAGAGGAAAATATTGAGCTTACTGGAAAAGTAGTAGATTTGGAAGATCGGTCGAGGCGGGCCAACATTAGAATTATTGGTATGCCTGAGGGCAGTGAGGGAACAGAACCGGTTAAGTTTATACAGGACTGGTTAACACTAGAGATGAGCGAGTAGTGAAATATTCGAAAGTTCGAAATTCGATTCGAATAGACCGCGATATTCGACTATTCGACCGAATATCGAATCCCATTAAAGTCTATGGGAAAAAATGCTCGCCACTTGGAAATCTCAATTCGACCACTTGGAGGTCACCAAGTCCACCCTGAAACCTCAGAAAAGGATGCCAACACTGCTGGAATGCAACTGGGACAGCAGGGGAAGCATGTCTGGGTGCATATAACGCGCCCAAGTCGCACTATTACGCCACTATCACAGTCTCTCAACAATACACTCCAAAGACAATATAACCTCTCTGTAAAGTGAGACCATACAAGGAAACCTTCTTTCCTCTACATTGCCATGGACCCCAAGCCAAACTAGACAAAAAAGAAGATAAAATTCTGCACCCCTTAAAATCACGTTGCCTATGACAACCACAGATGGCATAGGCAAGGGGGAAAGCAATCAAGCCATCACTATTTTTCCCTCTGTGCCATCCCTGCCTTGCCCAGGCACATGTCCCAAAACATCATCCACGCCCGAGTAACACGGTTACTGCAAAAGGCCATTTGACCACCAACACTTTGGTTTGAGGCCGGGGATGCTACATCTCCCTGACAGCACACTGGGTGAATGTTGTGGAGGCGGGGACGGGCAAACCTGCTACCCCCACCCAAGTTTTGGGCCTTGGTTCTGTCTGGATTTCCGCAACCCTTACAGACAGCTCGGCAAACCCCTCCTTCTCCTTCTAGATTTGTTAAATCTGTCCACCACCCAGTCAAGTCCACAAAGTCCAGTCTCGTCGATAGCCTGCAGAAACTGCAGGGACCTCACTCTGACCCTCCTTCCTCCCACCCTGCCCAATGTTATCAACCCAGTGTTCCCACCCATGCAAGAATCGCAGGAGCTATCTGAGGATTTTGTTTGTTCTGATGCCCAAACACTGGAGCAAGCTCCATCTCTAGCTGATGGTGGTGTGGAAGGGCACTAAAGTGTAAAATGATTAGGGACGATGATGAGACACAGTTTGCCCAGCAAGGGAGGCTGTTGGAGCAAAGTGAGGCAGTGGTAAGAGGAGGTGGTTGGAGTATGACGAAGTCAGTGACCCGACCTGGCCCAGTGTCATGTCTAGCAGGTAAAGCAGTGGGGATGTTGAGGGATGCGTAGGACCGCAAAAGGCAGGAAAGAGGCCGTGGGCTGGCCAGAGGCTCATGGAGAAGGCAGGCTAGAGCCCGCAGGGCCGCATCTCTTCCCTATAACAGGCCCCCCACACAAGCTCTCCCATCGAGGGCTCTTAGGTCCTTGTTGTGAAAATATTTTAATGAGTGCGCAAAGTTAGCTTGAGGTGAGCCCTCGAAAAAATTATATGGAGGCCCAAGAGGTGAGCCCTCGAAAAATTAAGTGGAGGCCAAAGAGGGTGAGACCTCTTTAAAAATTGTATTAAGGCCAAGAGGTGAGCCATAATAAAAATTGTTTTGTAGGCCAAGAGGTGAGACCTCTTAAAAATTGTTTGTAGGCCCAGAGGGGAGCCATGATAAAAATTGCTTGTAGGCCAAGAGGTGAGCCATGATAAAAATTGCTTGTAGGCCCAAGAGGTGAGCCATGATAAAAAATTGCTTGTAGGCCCAAGAGGTGAGCCATAAATATTTTTTTTTTTTTTTTACGGAGCAATTCTACGCGGTTAAAGGAGGAGGAGGTGGAGGAGGAAATGCACTTCATACAGATGGCACTTCACTTT